>VYZT01050851.1:12723-43895 GCA_013400735.1 Pomatostomus ruficeps | reverse complement strand
ACCTACTGTCTTTCAGTTTGAAGACACCTTACTCTTGTCCTGTCACTACATGCTTTTGCAAATAGTCTCTCTCCATCTTTCTTGTAGGCTCCCTTCAGGTACTGGCAGGCCACAATTAGGTCACCCCTAAGTCATCTCTTTTCCAGGATGAACAATCCCAATTCTCTCTGCCTTTCCTCACAGGAGAAGTGCTCCCTCCCTTTAATCATCTTGGTGGCCCTCCTCTGGACTCTCTCCAACTGGCCAATGGCTGAATGTCCACAATAGGAATCTGGAGTTGGCAATATTCAGCTAAAGTGCATAATCTGAAATAACCCTCTTTTTTCTTTTCCTGTCTCTCAGTGTAACTATGACATCTCCACTGCATGAGCAAGTCACTCAAATAGGAATTGTACAGAATTTATTTTATTGTTGTACAGATCTTATTTTATTACGTTTACACATACTTTGAGGATTTATGCAGAATGATCCTATTAATTGTACATAAGTATCTTCTCAAACTCAGGTACTTCTTCCTTAAATGGAAAAAGCATGCATACATGCAAACCCAATCTTTTTCCTTCCTTAAATGTTTTCAAAACAAAATCCCCATTTTCTAATAAAAATTAATATTGTTATCTGCTATGGCTTCTCTTTCCTCACTTTAAGATGGCTACAGTTGTGAAGTTCAGAATCAAGACTGGTGCAGCCTTCAAAGAATTTTTTTCCTCCCACTTTGCTTAATAATTTCCTGGGAAATTTAGCTCTGTTGGGATTCAGTTATGAAGGACAAACACATTTTAAAGGGCTCCATAGCAAACAATAATTTATTAAAGGTGAAAGAAGCCTGAAAATGAAATAAGAAACAGTCAGTACAATGGTAGGTTAAAAGATGCTGAAATCTCAATTCAGTACAGCTACAACTAAGTGCAGGCTCTATTCCTGTACTGAATCTGTCCATGAAACATGATAAAAATAGAAGGGTCAGAGGAAGTGTAAAGCAACAACATAAGATCATTCAAAGCTTATGCAGCCCTTTGGAAGTCCTAGTCTGAAACATCTAACCATCTGAAATCAGTACCATTTGGGGCATTTTTTGCATACTCAGAGGTAATGAAATGTCAGATGCAAGCTTAAAAAGGAGATGCCAAGTTAAGGTGCAGGAAGTTACTAAGGGAGTGGAGAGTTGAATAAATACCACTACACTACTATGCATTACTGAAATATAATTACTCGTCGTTTTTAAGGTTAATATTCTACTTTCCAGATAAGCCACACAGGAATGAGTTGAACTTAAGCCTAAGGTAAAAGTCAGTCACTGAATAATACTGCTTCTCGGATAGTGGAAATTCAGCGTGAAATGTTTATTAATCGTTACATTAGCCCAGAGCAGACAGGTACAAATCAACAGAATGTATATACCACTGCCTTCTGTTTGCCAATTAACAATTCGATTGTGAGTGATCTATTAGTAGGGAGAAAAGTGATTTTTTAAAAAAGTGCTTAAAACAATGTATGTAGGTTAAGCTTTGGGAGGCAGACATTAATCAGAAGTATGAAGAGGGTGCTCTGTTTAAAACACTGCAGAACCAGCTTTCCCACAAATAAACTGGCTATGGCAGGCAAAGTAGTTCTGGCTGCACTGGCCCCCAAAGCCACATTGGTTTTTGTTAGTGGTGTTGATGATTAAAATAATCTGACGTTCAAGGTAAGAATTTTTATGTTTGAAATAATTCAGAGCACAAAATACCAACAGACCAGCTGGGTGAGTTGCCAGCCTACCCTGCCTTGATATAGTCAAACTGCACTGTCAGATGTATGGAACAGCCTTTAGAATCTTCAGAATTTAACTTATAAACCCATCTAACAATGTATTCAGCTGTGTCAAGAACAAATGATTGGTGAATCTGATTGAAAAATGGGCTTGTATCTTCAACTAACTGACTGACTGTAGCCTCTGCCTTTGAAAGGTTTCCTCTACAAGTCTGATTTGACTTTTTAAACACTTTTTCCCCAATAAATGATTATGTATAATTAGCTATTAATTAACAGTCCTAAATTTAGTCTAAAACAAAAGTTCTTATACTATACCTTTTTTTATTACATTTTTTCATCATTCAGATCTATCCTGTGCTTCATAATTGGTGTTAGCATTCTTGGTATAATTAATCATAGAGAGGAAAGGAAAAGAAAGGGGAGAAAAAAAGAAAAAGAAGAGATTCCAAGAGCTTAACATAAGTTCCTGGAGTTCCCTAATCCTTCATCCAAGAATAGGCTTCTTAATAAAACAAGGTACAATGAGCTATGAGGGGTTATTTTGTACTTGTCCTTATGGGTATTCCACTAAATGAATAACTCAGTGGACAATTCCTAACAGCATTCTTCCTTTCCCATAGACTAAACTACCCTAGCTCCCTCAGTTACTTCTCAGAAGACTTGTGTTACAGGCCCTTCACCAGGTTCGCTGTCCTTCTCTGGATGTTCTCTAGCACCTCACTGTCTTTTTTTGCAGTGAGGGGCTCAAAACTGAACATGGGATTCAAGATGCAGCTTCACCAGTGCCGAGTGCAGGGAGAAAAGTCACTGCCCTGGTAGTGCTGGCCACACTATTCTTGATATAAACCAGGATGCCACTGGCTTTCTTGGCCACCTGGACACACTGCCAGCCCATGTGCAGCTGACTGTCAACTGACTCTCCCCCAATTGATTCTATTCAATGTTTTCTTTCATTTTGACCTTTGGTAGATACAATTTTAAGTGTTTTTACCCCTACCTGACAGTACTTCTATCAAAACCATATTTCCCTGGATTTATTTTTAGAATGGATTACGACTGCAAAAGGTCATGATGTATAACATCTGTTTCCATCTTTATCTTCATTATGCAGAATTTAAAGGAAAATATTTTTAGAATCATAGAGTATCCTGAGTTGGAAGATTACTCCATTAAGACCCATTAAGATCATGAAACTCCTGGCCCTGCACAGCAGACCACAGGGAGTTTATAATTTTCACCGTCATGGTCCTTCAGCTCAAGACACTTGGACTCCCTTGGCCTATCTTCAGTGTTGAAGGCAGAAGCAAAGAAAGCATTAAACATGTCTGCCTTGTCTACAATCCTGTTTGTGAAGTGACCATCCTCATCATGTGATGGGAAAATGTTATTTCTGTACTACCTTTAGTTATCAATGTTTTAAAAAACCCTCTTTTATTGTCCTTTACAGTTCTGGCCAGCTTCAATTTCAACTCAGCTTTCACCACACAAATTTTCTCCCTACAGTGGCAAGCAGTATCTCTGGATTCTTATCACATCATGCAGTCTTGCTTTCACTGGGCACACACCTTCCTTTTTTGCCCTGTTTCCAAGGGAAGATTGCTGGTCAGCCAAGCCAGCCTTCAGCCTTGCCTGCTTGACTTCTGACCTTTGGGAATTGCCTGCTCCTGTGTCCTTAGGAGATGATGTTTACGAAGTGACCAACATTGATGGACCCCCTGCACCTGCAAAAGCACTTTCCCAGGGGATTTTACTGATTAGTTCCCTGAGCAGCCTGAATTCTGCTCTTCTCATACCCAGGTTTGAAGTTTTGCTGGCATTTCTCCTCCTGTCAACAGAGATCTCTTTGTGGTCACTCTGGCCAAGATGGCCACCAACCTCCACTCATGAGGTCCTCTCTGTTAACAAGCAAAAAATCAAAGAGGGATTCTTTCCTAGTTGGCTGCCTTAGTACTTATATTGCTTTGGCTTTGCTCATTTCCTTGCTATCTTGCAAATTGTTCGCTGAATTTTTTGTTCCAGATTCTTCTGAGGAATTGAAATAATTTGAGCAGTTGCTAATTCTCTGACTTTTCCTTTTTTCTTCCTAATTCCATGACTTCTTTAAGTCATGACATGATATCTGGATTCTAGCATCCCACGAGTTTTCAGAAATAATCAGAAATGTTTCTTAGACTTCTTCAATTGAACAGTAGAGCTTAGAAAAATTTAAAAATCTGAAACATTGGAGACTGAAAAAAAACTAGGAAATGGACATGAAAATTAATATAAAGAGTTAATGCAGTACCCTCTTAAAGCAGCATATTCTGGCAGGTGTAAAGTTCTAATTAAGAATCGCAAATTTAAATTTCAACTGTTATAAATTTCAAGTATTAACTAAAGTGCTTCATAAGGTAATTTAAAATGCCAATGGAAAGAGCATTTCATTGTCCCTTAGGCATTTCCCATGTTGCAAGGGCATATACATGAAAACCACAGCTGGAAAGCAACAGCTTATCTCTCACCAAGTTTAAGTTTTACCATATGTATATAATCACATTTTTAATAAATACATGATGTATTCTAACTGTTTATGGTTCATAACCTAGAGATTCTGTTCATCAGCAGAAGCTGGTTGAAAAATGAAATCTTTATCCTTAATTTGGAAATATTTCCTCATCATTTTATTCCTTAGATAGTTCTTTATTACTCGTCTTTCTGCACCTAACAAATAAGTCTGAAAAGTGAATATATTCAAACTTCATTCAACAGATGAAACACATTTCAGTGAATTTGCTTGTTTATTGACCACCTAGTAATATGAGTGCAGCTAATGGTCCTTCAAAACTATTTTGTGCTTAGTGATTAGCCATTTTTGCTAGCACAACAGGAAAGACTTTCAAGGTAGCTGGATTTTCAAGGTTTAGATTATTGCTGCTGTTGAATACTGGACTCCTTTTATGCATCTCAAGCTGGACACGCAAGAATTGACTTGACAATTTCCTTTTATGCTATCTGATTTTAAACTGAAAGAGCACAATTGTGAATGCAAATGCCAACCGTTGCGGTGCCGACCTCATGAGGGTGGTATGATTGGTAACTAACACAATTTCTCCCATCTGCATCAGCTTTGTGTACTACACAGCTGAAACGGGTTCATCTTCTTGGAGAGCAATTTAAAAGTTTTCTCCATAAGGCAATCATATTACCATATTTATTTGCTGCTGTATTTTCCCTGCCTCATTTGCCCTACTCACACGTACTGTGGCTGGTGATGCTGGGGAAAAAAAAAGGTGTGAAAAAAGGGAACAATAGAGGATGAAGCAGGAAAAGAACCACTATGACATTTTTGCTTTCTTTCATCAAATCTTTTATATTGGGGGTCAAGATATATTTTTCTGAATGAATTCTGGTGTGCTTTGATGCATCTATAATCCCAGCACATTCATCTGAATAGGTATTATGGACTAAAAAACTGATTATTTTCTACTTAGCCATGTGAACCACAAGAAGAAGAATAATTCTACAACCTTAAAGGCAATGGCCTGAAGAAAAACAAACAGCAGAAAGTAATCATGGAAGGGGCAAAAGGAGATCAGCCATTCTGCTAAGGAGGAAGCAGCCTTCAATTAAATATCTATTAATTGGTAATGAATGCCAAATAACATTAAATAAGCATCTAACAGAATATTAATCACATACTTAAGGGCTAATTGCAGTATATTAACAATTAATGGCCCTTTAAGAAACTAGATATACTATGGGATGCAGTAAGTGTTAATTAAAAGCTATTTCAGGAACTTTATTTTGCTTTTCTTAATTGGACAGTGACACAATATATTGTTACTGAGCCCTTCTGTCCTTATGCTTTTAAGTTTTGTCATTGCTTCTATGCTACAGAAAGCAGCAGCAGAATTCAGCCAGTTGTGCTCCAGGAAAAAAAATCAAGTGTTTTTCCTATATATGGCCTGCCATAATCCTTACTGACAGCACATGTGCTTCTTGTCCAGTAGCTTTAGTTCACTCTGAAGGGTGATGATGGTTTAAGAGTTAGTCTACAGTTAAACCTGTCTTCTAACAGTTATTCACCAGAGCTACATCATTCCCCAAGAAGTTACTGAAACTGGAATGCACTTGTAATAACCTGCAAGCCTCACTCTTTATCAGAAACTCTAAAAGAAGAAAACAACAGAAAATTTAAAAAAAAATACAGAGAGGGAAAAACAGTAAAACCGTGTTTAAATCAAAGCAGTGGAAAGAATGGAGGAAAAGTTAGGAGGAAACAAAATGGCGATCTAGTAAAAATAAAGTACACAAAACAATTTTTCAGTTTTTTCTAAGACATTAATGAGACCCAAATTAGAAATTTTCCCCTGTCAAGATATAAAATTTGGTGTGGAATTTTTTGAGATCTCTTTTCTCTCAGACCAGACTGTCACATACACAAACAGTTCTCAATGTGACTCCACTCTGGGGAATTGTGTCATATCCAGGGTGACAGACCGGTGCTGCCATCAAAAGAAGTTGCTTCATTTTTCCCCTTGGGCCCTTTTTCTCATTCTCTCACTGTTCATTCCTGTGCACCAACAAAATTGTTCATGTAATTAGTGTACTGAACAGCTTGGACACCTGATCCAGATCAAATAGCATGAGAGGAAAATTAGTTCTAACTCAGGTCATTTCCCCAATGAAATTTCAAAAAATCCCAAAGGTCTTTCATCTAATGTGGCATGACTAGATTTTTCAACTGACAGATTGAAGCTTGGACTTCGTGTTAGACATCCTGTGTTCCCCATTTATTGCAAAAAAATAGTTGGTATAACACCAGCTGTCTGCAAATGCCTTCTGACTCTCCATGGTTTTTTGTAGCAAAGGAACAGAGCATTTAATAGTCAAAGAAAGCCATACTTTGTGTTGAGCACATGCTACTCCTCAAGTGGAAGACATGGAAGGAAAGGGTGTGCATAAATGTATTTTTTTAGTGGCTAATCACTGCAGTTTCCAAAGTTTACTGAGGCCATTCATTAACCTTTTAATAGTAGTATCACAATACCAGAACTCAGCAAGGTGCTGTACAAAGCATTTTTACATGTCTGCTAAGAGCAATTGTGCTGTACAGATGTTACACCCCGGACACTTAAATCCAGGGGTTAAACTGAAGGTTCCATTACTCTAGTTTAGCGCATGGAGAAATCCCAACTGGATATTCTCAAGAGGTGAAAATCACACAGAGGTTTACTGGCAAAAATATAGAAAGTTAGGGAGATTTGGGAAGGGGAGTAAATACAACACCAACTTCAATACAAACACTTACCATAGCAGTACTTAGCATTAATTTGACACTTACTTAGCATTTAGTTAGCATAAACTTAGTCCATTCAACCTAGAAACCTTTATAATCTAAAGACATTACATTACCCAAAAATATTCCATGAGAAAGAGAATTAGAAGGAGAATAAAGAGAGAAAGAGAGATAGAAAAGATATATAAAAACACACATACAGCTACCAATTCCTAGGGTTGCAGTGTGGGTGAGATAGGAACTGCCCCCCCACAACATGCCATGACTGGCAGCTCTGCCAGGGCTTGGGGGGTGTCTGGGGCAGGGCAGGGAACTGCTTCATCCAGCACAGCCCAGCCTGCCCCACCTCTCACCAGACACACAACAGCAGGCATTCCAAGCACCCCAAAAATGGCTAGAGACACTTACCCAGGCTCTGACAAGACAGGAATTTAGGATCTCATCCATGTGAGGAATTTTTGTTTCTCTGTCTTATTCTGATGACTGTCACATTTTTACTTCAGTAAAGAAGATAAACTTCTGGCTGAAACATCCTGCCAATGATGTTTAACTGCAGCATAGTGGCTCCATAAAGCCAGTAGTGGTGAATAATTCCATACAACAAAAAAATGTCAGGGTCGAGCAGGGTAGCAAATTCATCTGTCATAAATATCCTCTAGATCAATGTCAATTTTATTCTGCCAAGACTGCATGTGACCCCAAACAGCATGACTCACTGGTGAAGCAGTTCTTTGTACCATTTCTAAAAAATTTTGAATAGAACTGCTTCATCTTTTTGCTTTCTCAAAGTTTGATTTTTGCTATGTTTTAATTTTCATATAGGTCAAAGCTTTTGCAGCTTACAATACAATAGGAACTCATGTTAACTGGCATGTCTTGGAGATTCCAGCAAGTGCAATTTCCAGGTAACTTGTGTTAAACCTCTTGTCATGATTTAGGAATGGTATTCTGCAAATTAGTACTCCCGCTAAAAAGACCACACACCACTCCTCTTCCTTCTCCAATGGGAGTCACAACAGGCAAATGTTACAGGTTGAGAAAAGAACAATTTACTGGAAACAGCAATGGGATAAGAAAACGAACAGAAACAATAGTAATAACAAAAGATAACAAACAAAGAAACTATTTACATGGAATTTCCCCTCCCCATCCCCCCCAATAAAAATAATATTGAACTGTTCCACCTGCCAAGTTTCTCCACAATAAGGAATGCCCTTCTCCTGGGAAGCAAGAGAGAGTTCTATTCCCCATCAAATAACAGTGGGTCCTGGCCATGCCCCCTCCCATTTATTACAAAAAATTAACCCTGTCCTGGCTGAAACCAGTACAGCTCTGGGTGCTGTACCTCCAATACTGGTGTCACCTCTTGCGCTAAAAATAGATTTAAGGACAGATGGCCCCCAAATGCACTGACTTCCAGGGTGTGATCTTAATGACTGTTTATTCTGACAGCCTAAGTAAAAATAAAAAAGCTACTTTCCAACACAGAAATACATAAGCATTAAATTCACCTTATGCTCCAGACCAAGATTTCTGTATTACAAAAAGTCCCAGCAGTGCCCTTTGACATTCAGAGATGATTAGTCCAGCTATGGACAGCTGCACCTCACAAATCTACTCAACATTTAGCCCTGGCACAGGCTGCATACACTGGGTAAGGAGCTTTGCAACCCATTGCAAGTCAAGCTTTAGCCAGTGGACCTTCAGTAGTAGCCCCAGTGAGAGAAATTATGGAGAATGAGGGCTCTGAGCCTTCATTGGCATTGCTTAAGCCCAAAGACAGTTTAGACAACTGCACCTAACCTGCCTGCCCTTTTCCATATGAAATCTTCTCACGTCCCTCATGTTTGCTGCCTGGACAAGGATTATCCCTTCTCTCATGAGAACTGTCTGATTTTCCTTTGTCCCCATCCGATTTATGCACTTCCTTTATTCAGTCAAGCCTATTTGTTGTCCTCATCTGTACCCTCTAGAAGACAGTGGGGAGGAGAGATCCCAAGATGGAGGAGAGCCATGGCTTGGAGTCCCTGAAACCAGGGTTTTCCAGAAAAGTCAATTTCATTCTGTATGTTGAAATTGAGAGATAGTATAACAGAACTATGAGGATATTCTATATTCTCTGTGCGTTTTCAGGAAATCCACCATTTTAAAATTCTTTGGGCACTAAAATCTGAAAACTGTAGTTTTAAAACTATTTATGTCTGCTTGAATATGAATAGCAGGGACTGCAGAAGAAATGTTTGATACATAGGCATTATCCTGTAAAATATTAACAAAGGCCATTTCCCACGAGTTTGTTTTTTGAGAATTAGAGTAAAGGTGAATTATTCTGACTGAAAATTTTCATATACAATGCAATGTAAAGTCTTCTTCACCTATATATGTAAAACACTCTGAACTAAGTAACTGGATTATGATTCAGTCATGAACAGAAAACAAAGACTTATAATGGTTTTCTGATACTCCCTTAGTAGTGAAGCACCTCAGTCACCTCACAGTCTGATCTTACAATGCCTGTAGAATATCAGGAGACATCTACTGACTGAGGAATGAACACATAATACTGGATGTTAGATGATCATGCTTTAACATTATCGGTTTTCTATTTCACTTGTCTCTTTTACATTTTGCAGCAGTACATCACAGGATCATGTATTAAAAAAATCTCCAAGGACATTGTATTCTCCAAGGAAACTGCAGCACTTTTAAAGGTTTTTACCTACAAATTTAAATCTGCTATGTTCAGATAATAATAAAGGAAATGTCTTTTCTTACAGGACTTCTGTCGCTGTTGTTAAATGTTGGAGACAGAGTTTTTGGATAAAGGGATGTTGTTCTAAGTGTCCTTGAATATAAACCCTAAAATTGTACAAACCTCAATAAAAACAACTAGGATTATCAAGCTTAGTGCTATCACAAACAAATCATGAGGATTAATCCTGATTTATCATTAGCATCTTTCCTTTAAAAAAACAACCTAGAAGTGCTTTCAGAAGACATAATGTCCTTCTAGGGTAAAACTCTGATGGGACAGAGAACATGGGTTTTGATCTCCTGGATACTATTTATACAAAGAGATATATATGTATATAACTTTTATGTATGACTTTTATGATTTTGACTGACCACTGTTTGCTTATTTACTCAGCACCGACTGTATCCTTGACCTTGCACAATATGCAGCTATCAAAACAATCCATTCCTTACAGGGTTTACAATTTGGAAGACAAACATGAATGATAAGATACACTAGGAAACCCAGAGGATATGTTCCCTGTAAACGACAGTTTTTTTCTATGTGTTGTTGATTTTGCTTTTTATTGTGTTCCCCACACAGATATAGGAAAGACCAAAGGTATGCAGAGTCCTCTGAAAGTAGACAACAAGAAATATTAGATGTGCTTTGTTTTGACTACAGACAGTGAAGTTCCTCAAGGGTCCTGCACCATGCTTTTCAGAAGAAAGACAGAAGTTAATAATAATGCCTGTTTTATTTTTAAGGTGAACATTTTATACAATTTCTGATGTAATATCAATTTTATTTGCTGGGAAAAGAAAAAAAATATTTTGCAAAATTCTTAAAACTATATTGACAGTTACAGGCCAACTGATATATCCTATCATGTGGAAATTTTATCTGCCGCAGAGAGAGAGAGAAGGATTGAGAGAGAGAACAAAGACCCAACCTTAGTGCTGGGAAATTGGCATATAAGCTTCAGCAACGACTGCGAATAATTTTGCTTATTGCAGTTATTTGTTGCACAAGAAATATTACATACATTATCTTTTACATTTTTTTCATTGTTGACAATTGCCAAGGATTCCACTGTCCATTGATCTCACCAGTCTTTTTTTTTTTTTTACAATGAATAACATTTCAATTGCCAAATCAAGTGTTCCCAAACTACAGTTTGCAAATGCAAAAGAAGTGGCAAACTAAGCTGGCAAAATACCTGATTGTGCACACTCTGGACATAAATATAGATTTGTATGTAAATTTTAACTAACTTTATAATCCAGTTCTGTTTAGCTCTAACTAGATAATTGTAAAAATTACATTGAAATCAAAGGGATGACTGTAATTCACTGACTGAGGGGGAATGTTGTGTACTTTATCCGACAATTTTAATTCTGAATACTATGTTTGTATATGGTTCCAGCTACTAAGACTTATCACATCTCACTCTTTTTAGCCATGATGCATTCTCTCTGTTTCCTCTAGAGAAGATGATTTCTTTCCCCCCCATACCCCTGTACTCCAGCCATTTCTCTAAGCTATTTTTAGAAATTCCATTTAGTAAATGGAACTTCTAAGGAGAAACTTATGTGAAAACTGATATTAAAGTATATCTTTGACTGTAAGATTTTTGTTAAAATGAGGATTTTCCCTAGAGACTGAAGATAAACTATAAAATAGTGGCAATGTAAATTATACCCATGCACACTAGCAAAAGCATTCGTCTTTCCACTAGAAAAAAATCTAGAGTCAATCAGCATTATCAATTAGGTGCTAGGCAGAGAAACCTACATAAAAGCATGCAGATTTCCCAGAGAATTCTTCCTTTTTCTCCTTCTTCTTTATTCTGAGGGAAGGGTAGAAATCTGGTGAAAACAGTATTCTGCATAGCTGCAAATACTTCTTTACAGCAATGGAATCTTATCTTGCTTTAGAACTTCAAGGCATTATTCAACCTACTGTGTTTTCAATCTACAGCAATGTGCTCTAAATGAAAATTTTCTCTCTTGATTCACCACAGAGATTCTGCAGGCTTCATCAGAAAATTATGTTACTGAGTCTCAAAACCATTTTTTAAAATTTTACATGTGTGCATACATGTGAATTTGTGTGCCTGGGACAAATGAAATATCCATTTAAATAGAAGAGGGGAGAAGAGCAGTCCTTATGTCATTGTGCCTTACCTTCAAAATAAGTTTGTCAGTGACATTAAAATTTCAGTAAAAAAGATTTGGGGACAAGCCTGGGACTGATGTCATTCATCTCCTATGAAACATTCATGAAAGCTTCTTGGAGGCAAAAAGTTGACTGTCTTTTTCTTCTTATGGATATAAGCAAGAATAGAAAAAGTACACATATAGAGAGACATATTTCTGACATTTATTTAACTGTAGTAAACTACAGAAAGAAATTGGGTCTGAAAATTCAGCGTTTCCTGTGATCAGCTGAATTTAATAGGAGTGGCCAGATCGTTAATGATAAATGAAGGCCTTCTCATGGGACTTGAAGGGCAGTGATATTATATGTGCTTATTCTTTCTGAACAATAGGAAGTGCTGAGAGGAACTAAACATATCTTCTGGTAAACTTGATTGGAGCCTGAGGCATTTGAAAGGTGACAGAGAAAAGGAAAATATAAATGGACAACAGTATGGCAGTCATTGAAAAACATCAGTTCGTCTAAATCAGAACAAATTGTGTATACTCTGTGGACTCACATTTATGACTTCTGTCTTCATTTTCCTAGTATTTAACTTGGAATACCAAGAAGAGACTGAAAATGCAGAAGCTTTGGCTCTGCTCTCTGTTGCCATTTTTCCACCAATTCTTGAGTTTTTTTAACAGAGCTCTCTGAGGACAGTCCATTGGCAACAATATTGTCAAGCAAAACTCCAGAAAAGTCAAGACTTGATTTGCTTTGGTTTAAATGTAATTTTAAAGAAGAAATCAGATATGACTGGATAATTAAATACCATTTTTAATCTGGAGAAAGACAGATATGAAGTTAGAGTCTTTTTCTTTTACCAGAGACATTCTACAAGCAATGATCTGAGGCATAGATGTATGCCACACTAGCATTATATGGTAGCTATCCAAAAGTATAAGCTCATCCCACAGCAGGCATGACATCACTGAGATGCAGCCAAAACAGAGGCATGTGACACTTATAAAAGTCCACAAATTAGGATATAATTAATATTAATTTGAATTGAACATGAATATAAGCATACTAATATAGTGTAACTAAAAACTGTATATAAGTGTTTCATAACACTGTGAATAATCTATAAATTCATACATGAGCAATATGTGCATCAATGGAGAAAATAAAGGTTAGAACAGTTGAACATCGAAAAGGTTCAAGGAATAAGAAGTTGCCACAGTAAAAGGCAAGTGCATGGCACTGCAAATAGGCAGGCATCTTGCTGAAAACACAAAAGAGGTGGCTGGGAAGACAGATGAAAAGGAGATAAGCATTATCAAAGCCATAGCTAGATGCATAAAACATCAGGCCTAAGTGAGAAAAATAAATAAATAACCAAGGACCACCAAAGACCCCAGTCATCAGTTCTAACTACATCATATCAGATCTCTATATGCACATATAATTTAGTACATAAGTGTTAAGATCAACACTGGTGAAGATTACTAATATGCAAGAGCTAACCATTTGCAGATAGTGTGCTATGAATGACTGAATTAGTAAAGTTTTAAACTTCAAGCTGTCCTGTTTAGCCTGTCTTCTGAAAACTTCCCCCACAGTGATGTCTCTATGCATACATATATACACATATACTCAGCAGCAGCAGAGAGATAAGCTGGCTTTCACTCAAGTGCTTTCTGGGAGTATGCAAAGTGTTCCTCCTTGCCCACCATGTGCAAATATTGCAGGGGAACACTGTGTTTATTGTATGTACTAGAAAAAGTGTGAAGCAACACTTCATATGAGTGAGGACTAGGGAATTCTTGCAATGTGGTGACATGCCTCTCAGAGCATTAAAATTCATGAAAAACAGCCTGAAAAAAATCCCTACTGTTTCTGCTAAAACACGGTAATCCTACATATAAAATTACAATCCTGTCTATTTCTTCCCTGACCTTGTAATTTCTGACCCTTCCTTCCCTCCATAGTGGAGACCTGGTCAGAATTTTGCCCAATCTTTACAGAAATTGCTCATTAAAATGCAAACAGCATGGCTGGGAACTTTCCAACTTCCTATTTCAGTGGGAAAAAACAGACTTCTCCTTGAGAAGATAAATAGCTGGAGACTGTTTTTCCCTTCATGGCTGGAGAAGACAGGCGAATTCTTATTTATACAGCCTTTGAGATGTTTTTTGATTATATACTCTATGATTTGGATTATGATGACAGCATTCTTCACAGTTACTAAGGGAAGCCTAACAATAAACTCAACAAGTACAGGCAGAAATGCACAAGCACACAGAGACAAATTGAATTGTTGGTGCAATTCCACTCACTTCAGTGGGACTACACCAGGAGATGAAATTGTCCCTCAGCATTATTTAAGGTTCAAAGAGTGCATTTAAAACACAATAAACGGATAATGCCCAACTTGGGCACTTTATAACCAAGATTTCTTCTCTCGTGGGGGATGATCCAGAGTCAGCAAAGTGTTATAACCTTTCATTTTTCATTGGTACCAACATATATCTGTGTACCCAAAGTACTCTATATGGGAAAATCAATAAATGCAACGCTTAGTGATAAATGTTTACAATTTGCTCCTTTGTTGCTACCATGTCTGAAGAAAAACACTACCTCAAGAAATTGAGGTTATACTCACAAAAAGGAAAACCCTTCATTCTTTTTAAGTACAAAAGTATGTGTAAAAAATATATTTTCTTATTTTTTTAACTATTAGGACATACATGTCTTTTGGAAGAATTAAGACTGACACAAAGAAAGGATGGCTAAACTTCAAATTTTTCATTGCCTTTTGGAAGGTGTTAGGATTAGGATTGTATGCTTAAAGCTGAGAGAAAAAGTTGGCCTGAATTTCATTTTCCCTTTGCATTAGTGATTTATGTGTGCAACAAAGCAAGTAGTAAATGTGAATGAATTTAATTGGTTATTCTGCACCTCTGTCTCAAAAAACCTTTCTTGCTGATGAAATATCTCAAAAGCTAAATAACCCAGTGTCACCATATTTTATGTGAAATGACAGGTTTCATGTTTCAGTTGAAAAGCAAGACAACAGGATATGCATTTGCAATGTGACAAAGAATTCTTCTGACTTATGTATATATCATTTTCTAACTTAGACAATTCACCATTGTACAGGCAGGTGATATGCCACACCAGAGAGAAGGAAGTAATTCACTCTATCTCTTTCCCCAGGTGATTTCTTTTAGTTCATAGATTTGCTGTAGAAGCTTTTAATATTTGGGGAAGTGTATGGCATACTGTTTTTAAATTAAGTGTAAACAAGGGCAAAAAAAGTGGACTGATTCTATGAAAACTAAAATTCCTGTAGTTACAACTTTTTGTCCCATAATTTGTCTATCCTACAATATTCATCATCCCACTTAAAAACCTGTAATTTTAACTCCATTCACAATTATTCTATCTTTAGCACTGGAACTTTTTCCTGAAAAATCATTTCTCTCATTGTAAAAAAGACAAAGTAAATCTCTGTGTTCTCATCCTGACTTTGAAGTACAGCTTCATCCAGACACTTGTTAATGGAGTGGGAGTATCCAAGACTGGTTTTGGGCCACAGAGACACTCTGAAGTAATCTTGTAGAGAAAGGAGTGACTAGGATCAGGCTTCTGCTTCCCCTACTCAGAGTAAACCTGCTCCCAAAGAAGGTTTTCTTTTCACACTAAAGGCTTATGATTATTTTTTTCACCTTCCCACATGATATATAGAAATATAGCCATATATCAT
Source organism: Pomatostomus ruficeps (assembly GCA_013400735.1). NCBI lineage: Eukaryota > Metazoa > Chordata > Aves > Passeriformes > Timaliidae > Pomatostomus > Pomatostomus ruficeps. The sequence continues at coordinate 28,217 of VYZT01050851.1, read as the reverse complement.
CTCCCTCTCTCAAACTGGAAACTTGATTTAGCTAAGGTCTATGACAAAAACTTGTGTTTGAAAATTTGACACATTGCATAAATGTGTCACATTGCCAAAAGAAAAGTCATTCAATTTTTCCTCTTGCTCATAGATTACAAAAGCTATTGTAAATTAGAAATAATCATCCACAAAGAAATTTTTTCCCTGGTGATGTCTTAGATTAATTCTTGGCTTGGTGAAGTAAATATCTTCAGCAATATTTATAATGAAAATAATACACTTTCTGGATGCTGGTAAAAATTTGCGATGGTATGAAAATGTGTGAAACATTAAATAATGAGGGGACAAGTTCGTGGTCTAAAGTGTGGATTCCTCTGAATAACTGAAGCTTTAATGTGGATACAAGTTCAGACACTAGCAAATAAAAGTGTAGGCCATAATTGTGAGAAGAGCTCAATTCTGGATCACAGTGACATTGAGAGGGAATTAAGGGTCAAAATACACAACAAAATGAAGAATGAAACAATCTAACTAAAAGGGTGAGCATAATCTTGGGATATGGAAGCAAGGAAATAAGAAACAGGAGAAAAGGGTCAGCTTCACAGGTGACATTCACTGAAATATACTATTACTGGAACAGTTCTGCATAGTTAAGGTGTTTTCTCTTCAAAGAAAAGCTCAAACTGTTGCCAAGAGTTTTACATGATGGTCATGAAAAAAATATTACACAAACAGAAACCACAAACTTATTTTACAGCACTCCCAGTTGTTGCGGTGTGCTCTGGCCAGTTTTGGTTTATCTCATGGCCAGGCTCTGCTATCTCCCCTCTCCCCCTTGGTATCTGTTTTCCCCCCGGAGGGCTCTGTATTGTGCAGTCCTATACAAAGCCTGCCAAATTCAAACCCAGCACTCCTATCTCATAGGATGTTGTACCCTCCCCCCGCCCCCTCATGTAAGCATTTATGTAACTGTAACACGCTGTGCCAGTGCTTCCCCAGCACAATCCCAGTGCCAAATAAACCATCTGGGAAGTCCCTCCGCTTGTCTCTCCTTCTTCGGTGTGCCTGGAACATCAGTGGGTTGGGTGAAACCTTGCAGGGACTTTGCCAGCCCTCCCGTGCCTTCGGAGCAGCCCGGAAGCCCCTGGAACCGTGGGCGGACACCCGGTGCCCCCACTGGACGCATTGCAGCACCCAGTGAACCTCAGAGTTGGTATAATAAATTAATTAGTCAATGTGACTAAGTGCCAGTCTACAGGAAGATTTCTGAGGAAGTGAATTAGACTTAATGGCCAGTACAAGAAAAAAGGTAATCTTGTGGTTGAAGTCTGTCATAAGAAATGTGAGACATCAGTACAGTTAATTGCTAGAAAAAGATACCTGGAGATATGCTGAAAGTTTTGAGTTGACAGAAACTTCAAAGAAGGGTGGATATGATTCTAAAGATGGGCTTAAACATTTGAGCAACCTGGTCTAGTGGAACGTGTCCCTGGCCATGGCAAGAGGGTTGGAACAAGACTATATTTAAGGTCCCTTACAATCCAAACCATTTTATGATTGTATGATTCTAGAATGTATGTTGTAGATATACAGTGTAGAGGCTGGATGCAGTTTGAGATTTGGTTCTACAGGATGGAAGTTAGGTTAATGAAATAAAAGTCTGTATTAACCTTAAAAAAATTAGAAGGAGGATGGACTCGGGTCTCTGGGATTAGTCTAAGATTTTTCTCCAAGAATGTGAAAAATCAACAACAAGGTGATTCCTTCCAGAGATCCAAGAACATGAGTAATGTTTTCATGGAAATTCAAAGTAGCAGAACTGAAGTGTCTTATAGTCTCTGATCCAAACCAAAACAAAGTAAGACCTGTGAAGTTTTTGGAGAGAAACTTACGTGACTGATTAGAAATGAAGATCACTGGTAATCGTTGTTGGGCTTCTGAAGTTAACTGCTGTCCTCCTACACTTACAAAAGTTGTATCCTACATCTGCTATATCGTTCTATTATGAAACTTTTCCAGCCCACCACAGGCTATTATCAATAGTTAATTTAGCTCTATAGGTTGAAATTTCAAAGGCAGTTTAAATGGAGCTTTGTATGCCAGATTTTCATTAGTATGAGAACTATTACTGTACATTGAAAAAAACTTAATATTTTTAGTAGTATGAACAAAATCTCTGATCTCTGATCAATTATATCTTTCTTTTATCCATCAGCATTTAAAAATGAACTTGTGATTTATCTTATGATTTTTTTCTTCTGGAGCAGCCACAGGAACCAAGTTTGTCCTCCCTCAGCAATGCCTGATTGAGGGTTGTACTATTTCATCCACACAAAGTCAGATGCTGTGTGGTTGATACTTATATCATTTAGGACTTCCCAAAGAGCTTGCAGCTTGTTAAATTGCCAAATTTCCTCCAGTCCTTCATGCAAAGCCTTAATAATTTTCTCCTACTATTTTGGTTCTTCTCTCTTTTCCCACTTATTAGTGAGTGTACTAAGACAGAATTCTTCCTGGCCATTCCCTGTCATCTCGATACTCTAGATTACTCTGCAAGTCCTTTCTTAGTAATGAGCTAAAGTTGCAGCATGCAAAGACAAATGTCATCACTAGGGCACCTAAAACCCAGCAGAAAATTTTCTGCCTCTTTCATATTGGAGAGGAAATAACCAAAGCCAACATCATCACTTATGCACATTCAATGACTCAATTATCTCAAAACCTGAGTACTGAGATAATTAATATGTCAATAGACTTTAGCAATGCCTAATGTGTGAAAGGACACACTGGACCACGAGGCTGCAGTGCTGAGAAAAAGAGGAATTGTTAGCTTTACCTGCAAGACAGTATTTTGGGATCAGCAGACCAAATATGCTTATGATTTAGAACATGTAATTACATTTCCATGTTTAAAAATCAGACTTAGCCCACTACAGAATGAGGCCTTTAACATTTAATGAAAGGATTGAAAGAACATTCTCTTGTATAACAGCAGATAATACTTACAAACAGTCACTGCCTTTCCAAGTCTATAAAACCTGTAACTAATGTGCTAAAAATAGCTCTGTTGTGCAATATTATGTATGTAGTAATTATCATGAACGAATTTTATTATATTCATTCATATTAATGGAGCAGTTTTCATTTATAGGTTTGTAAACATTTCAAACTCTATTACCTAGCAGCATTATTTCATTCTGTTGACAGCATATATTATGTTTTGTTTTATAGCCATAATGGACTGCAGAGAGCAAAGAAGCCCATAGCAGACAGAAATTCAGTCTTGGTTATAAAACTGAACTTGAACACTTGTAGTATAGATGCAGATTCTTCTTAAAGGTCAATACAATGGACCCAAAACCTGCTTGTCATCTTCAACCATCAGCTGAATCCATCCTTCTTTGAATGCTAGGAGTTCATCACCATAGAAACCACTTATCAAGTTGTAAAAGTTAAGAATTGAATTGTCTATTTGGAGAATTTATTTAATTGCAAATAGAGACCTTTAAAAACCTAGCTCACTACTGGAGTTGTACTAAATCTCCTGTGGATACTCAAAATGTGAAAATATTACACAGGAAAAGTATAACTGAGAAGGATGAAGATGGGAGCAGGGGGTCATTTTTCATGATGGGTCAAAAATGAAGTTTATGTTCTGCAGTGGATTAAATTCCAGAACATCAGCAAAAAGTGCAAAAGTGACTCAGAATTGCTCAGGTCTGTTTAGATCCTTGCTATGGAAACACAGCTGCAACAAAATAAATCTTGCTACCATGTTTCCTGACTTGAAGTAAAGTTTCACAATGTGTTTATGAACACTTCTTAGCTGATAATGATTTTCTGTTACCATTTTTTCCAGTAAATCTGTTGGAGTAAAAAAAAACCCAACCAACCAAAGCACACACAAAAACGCCAAAAAAACAAAGACAAACACGAGACAAAACAAAAAAACCCACCAAAAACAAAAACCAGGAATGAAACTAAACTAGAAACTGTATTAGACCTGGAAATAATGCGGTGTCAGGCCCCTGTGCTTTCATGGCATAGAAAAAGTCTGTTAGCTTCAATAATAACTAAGTGAAAGCTTATATTTTTAAATAACATGAACATAAATTTTGGGAGAGAGGTATTTCTGAATGAAGTGTTCTTACCTTATTTTAGGGTTACAGAAACTGCCAAGTATTTCAAATGTGTCCCAATTAATTTCAGTGGGAGTTCTGCCTGTTAAGTACTTATTCCATTATGACCAGAATGTCATGTGGTCTCAATAGTGTTTTCAGATGTGTGATAATTCTTCAATACTGGCTTAAGTATTTTATAGCATGATTTCAGCACCTTCTAATGGACACTCAGATGTTTTTATTGTAATATTGTATTATCAACATATTAATCTGGAGGTTTCCAAAATCAAATCGGAAAAAGCAGCTGGTCAGATGTTGGTGCTGGATACCGCTCCCTGAAATGAACAGGCAGAAGTAGAATGTGCTGCAGGAGGAACCTGACACACACCACCACTTATGCATCAAGAAGAGAATGGACCAATGAGAAGCACAACATTATGAACATGGAGATGACACCTTTGTCCAGGAGAGAGAAAGAGAAGGACCCATGCTGAAGCACAAGGGAAGAAGATAAAAGCCAGGATGGGTATGAAGGTATGCTGCCGAGAGAAGAGACAGAAGAATGGAAAAGGAGGGACACTAATTGTGTCTATTGCATACAAATGCCAATCTCTCATTTGGCACTTCAAATATATGACAAATGCTTTTCAAAAGAGATCAGCCTCCCAACTAGACAGTAGGTGCATTCTTCTGCTGAAAGAAAACATTTAACAATAGAGACACCAGATTACTCTAGAGACATTTGCTTGTTTAGATAAGCAGCTGCTCTTGGTGTTAGAGAGCTCTTTTATTATGTCAGTTGACAGGAAGGGTGAGGCCATTAGACAGACTGGTATGATGAGGTCCCTGAGGGAAAAAAAAATAGAGCATCCTCCTGTTCAAACAAAGCAGTGTATTTACAATTTGTTGGTGTAAAAGCAGTGTGTTTACAGTTTGGTTGTCATATATATATGTGCATATATATATATCACACACCTCTCATTTTTTCCCTAGAACCTTCATAATCTTAGATGATTTGTGCAGTGTTAATTGTGCAAATATTTTGTACAGACAGAGTCATCCATGTCTGCATCCATAGGAAACTACCGCTTTTTAGAAAATAACCTTTTTGTAGGGAAGGGGAAACACTCAAAGCTCCTTCTGTGACATTCTTGACATTTCCCAAGATCTAAGGAAAATTCCCTTAGATCCCATGGGGTGAGGGTGATGGAAAGGTCTAAAAGTATGCATAACCCCACCATTTATCAGCATGTCTAGAGTTAGGTAGCAAAAGAAGTATACTGACAAGCTAAGTATTCTTCCTTCTGATGTATAAATCCTACTATCAAGGACAAGCCTCAAAAACCTTTCCTAGGACCTCTATTTCTAAGGAGCAGAGAGGGGAGGATGTGGCGGGCTGAGTATGTCCAGCAGGAGAGCACTTACCCTGCCACTTGCTCATTCCCCTCTCCTGTAGGGCAGACATAAAATAGAAGAGAAGGCTTGTGCATTGACATGAAGAGAGTTAAATAAATGAGTCAAAGGTGGCATGCACAAGCAAAGAGAAATGAAGAATTTGTTCGCTGCTTCCCACCAGTAGGCTGATGTCCAGCCACTACCTGGCAAGCAGGGTCTCAGCATGCATAATGATCACCAGGGAAAACAAGCGCCATAACCATGAATGACCTCCCTTCCTCCAAAATGGGTAAACCAAAAATCCTTGGTGCTGTGCAAGCATGGCTCAGCAACAGGCAAACACCTATTGGTGTGCCATCAAGAATGTTTTAGCCCCCAATGCAAAGCACACCACACCATATTGGCTGCTGTGAGGGAAAATAATTCCATCCTCAACAGATCCAGCACCAAAGGCAAAGATCAAGAACATGTGAAGATGTAATATTCTTACCATCACCTGCTGTATGTCTGAAACTCTACCATCCACTATAACTGGTGTTCACACTGGGGACTTCCATTCTGTGCAACACAGAAACCCTCTTCCCATCCTGCTCAAACAGCCCCATAATGGAAACCTAATGGAGAAATCCAGGGATTTCTTGTCCCCTAGCTTTCAAGGTACGTTCTCCAGCAGCAGAGCAACTCTGAGGGGTTTCCTATGCCCATGACAGGAAGGGGAGTGGGGGTATGGAGCAGTTCATCATTATTTCAATTAAAAAATGTCACTTCTTAACAACTAAATATTATATCCGAGGCAAAGAATGGATTTTTTTTTAAAGTGGACTGTTCTAGCAAAAATATTTACATCCTTCATCCCTTCAAATGTCACTCAACAAAACTAAACTAAATAGTGTTTTATTTTCCTCACACTACCTTCTAACCTGGTCCTTAATTATCTGAAAATCACTGAAGTCACATGAGTCTGTGTACTGAGCTTTCATTAACTTTTTTCAAGTTTGCCAGTGTTTGACAATTGATCCCCAAACAATTACACTGGCTTTCAGTGTAATTACCACTTTCAGCTTGCTCTTACAGATACTTAGTATACCACTTAAATCTCCCAGGTGCATGTTTTTCTGGAGTTATTCAGAAGGTCATTACTTAAGATCACACTTAATCATCCAATTATTTGTTCCCAAAAGGAAAGTACTAGGGATCGAGAAGTACAGCATGTGAATGTAATCCCTGTTGAGTTTCCAGTTTTCTACAAGTTTAGTATTTATTAGGAGCTCTTCCTTTAAGCCAGAAATTTACATAATAATTTCATTAATAAAAAAAACCTCTCTGGTGAATCCTGAAGTACTTCCACTTTCTTTTCCTTCCAGAATAATTCAGGCCAAACTGGTGGAGAGTAGAACTTATATATTTACTAAGTTGTTTTGTTGTTATTATTGTTATCACTCTTTTCCTCCACAAAAGGAAAGAAATTGATGATTTTTTTCTGGGTGAGAAGCCACTTAGGATGGATCCCCTAAATTGCAGTCTTCAGTCAATCCAATAGAAACTGGATGTTACATAAACCAGCTTTCTACTAAACCACATGGCACAAGAATAATTCTGCCTCATGCATCCTAGTGCTGATAAGAAAAATATTATTTATGGCTTGGTAACTGAATAGCAATATCTAAAAAAGTAACATCCTGAAAGAAATTAAACGGGCATTTCTCACAATAAGAATTCATTTACCTTTTGGACAATAGGCATCTCTATGTAATTGAAAGAGCAAAGCACTGTACATGGAGGAGTGGAGAAGGGAAGAGGGGATCCTCAAGACAAAGCAGTTAAATGCTGATGATCTGCTGGAGAGGTAAATGCTACTAGTGATATTGTGCACCAGACTGCATGGATTCTGTGGTATATAAAAGAGGTGACTTGTGTGATACAAGAAAAGGATGCCTTCTTTCAGATCTGGTTCCCTTCAGTACTGTAGTGCTGGGCTTTTGGGATGTTTTACAGTACTGGCTGTTTTCTTACAGCTTACATTTAAGGTAACTTAATAGAAGCTCTTAAAAACATAATGACCCTATTAAGAGATAGACAAGGCTTTGTTCACTGTGTGATGCCTCTGAGTATGACTTTCCAATCTCCCACCTTGCCCAAGACAAAATTACGTATTTCTCCCATTTTAACAGTGGGCCTCAGGTGTATATTTTTATGTATCAATGATGTCTGTTCAATCTGTTAACGTTTTTCCTCCTTCCCACAGAAGTTTTATTCTAGAGTTAGTGTGCAAAAGTAAAATCACCTATGCAATAAAAAAAAGAGGGAGAAAAAAGGGGGGGGCGGGTTTTGATCAAATTCCACAGGCATATCTTTTGTTTTCCCAGGATGACAGCCACTTGGTAATAATTTCAAAAGCATCTTAAGACAGCTTCCCTATATAGTTCTCTTATCAATCTTAGAGGCATGTTATTCAGTTCTGTATTTGTTCTTTTGATTTAATGTCCTTGCATCATTTCTTAGAAACTCCCAGGCTATGAAGTAGCTGATCTTGACCCATTCTTTTAATTCCATCCCCCTGGTTTTTCTTCTTGCTATCCATCCTTTAATTAAAACCTCTTCTTTATATTGCAAGCCTTCTAGTTACTATGAAACAGACAAAACTCATTACTACTGAGAAGTTCTAACTGACTTATATTCAAAGGTTTGACCTACACAGAGCCTCTCCTTTTTCTCTGAATAATTGAGCTCTACTTTCTGTAATCTTCCTGTCTTCTCATGCATGAACTGCACCATGCAAGATCCATTTCCTCTCAATACACATATGCCTATTCCATGTTTTACCTACTTTTGAAGCTTATATTACAGCTGATTACTTCTCCATATGTCTGACACCCCTTTGACTGCCATAAGTAACTCAAACCCCAGTTATTGGCATATGTTCAAACACATACGGACACAGCCTACCTGCTCTTTCTTGACAGGAGAAGCCCCTTTCCCCTCTCCCTTGAAACAAGATTACTTACAACATTATGGTCTTGGCCACACCCACAGAGCTACAGGCTCCACCCTTCATGGTTACTGCAAAAAATTTACCGTCTTTGGCTGAAACCAGGACATAGAGTAAGTAATGCTCAAATAAAACCCAAAAACTCATACTCTAGGTCCATCAGAGATTGAATTTGATAAGAAAAAAAGCTTTTTTTTTTTTTTTCCTGGGGAAATAAATATAAAGAATCCTTACAGTAGAGATGATTACATTAGATTTGCTTTCAAAGGAATTAAAAGCATGTAAAAACAAGGTTAAAAATAGTCTTTGCAGTAGCATTCAGAATGCATTGAAATACAACATGACTGTTGTATTCCTGTCAACAAACTTGTACTGAGGCTGTGGCCTACAATCAAAGTATAGAAGGAGTTGGGATTTGTCTTGCTTTCAGGAAAAAAAAAAAAAAAAAAAAAGGTGTTTTAAGTAGGAAAGGCTCATATGTCCACTGATATATAAGGCATTGGGCATCTTACACTGCTCACATACTATCTAAACAAAGGTATCAGAGCTTACTGTCCTACAAAGACATTCTAGAAAAAGCATTTCTTGACAGTATTTATATCCCATCGTTTCCCATACAAATGTTCTTCACTGCAAAAATTAAGCTATCTTCAAATGCATACACAACTAGCTGTTAATTAAGATATCCCCCAGATTCCTTTGTGCTAAATTAATAGACTGATAAGGTAATTGTATTAAATTCAAACAAGCTGATTTTTAAAATTCCTTGCAAAAAATATTGCCTGATAAGTCTCATTATTGCATGTTTACTTGATATGTGAAATAAACCATTTTTTTAAGAGCATGTCAGTAGAGGAAAAAAATTCTTGAGAAACAGACTAGCAAAAAAGCTCTGTCCATTTTCCAGAAGACAGGGAGGATAAGTAAGGAACAGTGAATTGGGAAGCAAAAAATCTCCATTCCTTTGAACCAAGCATAAGAGTGACATATTCCTTTAGAATGATTAGAACATTCATTTCATATATGAACTTGAAGATTAACCCTGAGTGATGTTGCTCTGTTCTGGAAGGAATGAAAAGTAAAAATCAAGACTCCTTTTATCCTCTCAGACACCAAATCTTTCCAGCTTTTCCATTTAAGACTGTTTCAGAGGGGCCTATAATTAAATTAAATTTTATATACCTGTATTTTGATAGCAGTGTTATAACTGCAGCTGTACACGACTTCGTCCTTTCTGTTTAGCTTTTCCAACTTCTTGTCCTGTTTTATAAAGATCTCTCCAGATCAGTCAGATGACTATGACTGAAGAGGTATATATAGTTGTTTATGCTAGCATGCAAACTAAGGAAGATTGTGGCCCTGTAGTTCTTACAATTTTGTAATTCAAGTGTGTACAGTATATAGAGAACAGACATATAGTAGCCCTCCACAGATCTTCTTTTCAACAGTAAGTTACCTTTCTACAGCTACATAAAAATATGCTCAATAACTGAGATGAAACGACAGAAAAATGTTGACATTCTTTTTGCTTTTGTTTGAGTTAGTTGTGTGGATTATGACATTCATCCTTCCTTTCATACCACAGTTTCCATTTATTCAATATGTGTCTCTTAAATGGAAGTATAGAAGAGGAAGAAAGAAAAGGAAGAGGAAGAAAAAAAAGAATGCAGAAGGTGTAAGACCTGAACAGCATCCAAAAAATCAAATTCTAATTTACCAGAGACCTATATTTATGTCTACCAGGGGCCTTCTTTTCTTGGTCTGGCTTTTATCAGTAGTTTTGGATTTTGTTTTTTGCTGCGAGTTGTTTGGGTATTTTTCTTTGTTATACATGTATGGGTTCTTTGGGAGCAATTCTGGATTTCCAAGCACTACATGGTGCTCTCTCTTTTTTCTGTCATCCCATATCTTGGCTACCCATGTATCTACATTATAATGAGAGGATGTCTTTCTTGACCCAGCAGATGCCATTACCATTGAGAAACTATGTGAAGTATCATCAAGAGCCAGCAGACATAAATCCCCACTGAGCTCAGGCTGGCTTTGATTCCCAGTATTCCACTGACCTCCCTTTTACCATCCTGTCTGTCAGATTTTTCCATTATATATACACTTTGAAGATGAAATACATGTCTTAGATTTGAATGTAGAGAGATCAAACTGTACAACCAGGATTGCACCCAGTCCACTTGCAAGTGAGGCTGGGACTTAACATAAAACTGTAAGTCATCCTCTTGAAGTTGAGCAGAAATGTCCAGCAAAAGTAATGAGGGTAGACTGCATCAATAGATATTTCCCTAAGAATTGCCTTTGAAAAGAAAAGAGGAAGATTGCCTTTCCTGTTTGCTTTCTTTTAGAAAGCTTTCCTGAGAAGAGTGGCAAGGAAGTGTCAGAGAAGGGAACAAGCAAGGACAAAAGTTGCTGCTGTAGCTGCTGCAAGGGTATCAGGACCACCAGTTTGAGCTGGAGTGACAGAATGAGATCTGGTAAACAAAGAAGCAGGTGGTGGCAGGTAAATCCCCAGCAAGGTTAGGTGGCTTATATCCTCTCTAAGGATTTGTATGTGTCTATTTTCTTCCCTTTGCATCTGAGTTTGCCTGCAAAGCTCTGAATCTTAGGAGGATTTAGCAATGATTAAGGCAGAGATAACAAGCCTCTAAGCAAAATACAAACCAAGCAATTTGCAGCTTAAACAACATTGTAGTCTTTACCTATAGTTAAATTCTTTATTTAGAGATAAACATTGATTTTTTGAACATATTTAAATTAATTTTGATATAGTCTATAAACTTCTTAACTACAGAATAATTTGTGTTCATGAACAGGCTGAGACAATTTACTGAAATAGGGTATGAAAGAAATTAATTATATTAGGACATTTGGAATGAAAACAACATACAGAAATATTCTTATTGAAAAGATAATAGGCACGTCTTTAACTGAGACAACAGCTGATGCAAATAAAGTTGACTGATGAAGAAATGATGAAAAAATTATTTTATACATGATATTTTACTCTTATTATAACGCAATAGCTCAGCAACAGAATTTACTTAATGTACATGCTTCTAGTCACTCACAAGAATTTCTCAACTCTTATACCACAAACTTCTTTTTCTGATTAATTTAAGTGAATACAGATAGATAAATCTAGACCTTAAAGGTGTAGCAACAGGAAAAAAAACCCCTAATACATATTGTTGATTTTTCTTTTTATGTGTTATAGTACTAAGGAAATGTCTGACATATAAATAATCAATATGGCTGATTGGCAGACAGAGCTCCCTGTAGTATGCCAGAAACATATTTGTTGTCCCTATGGTCTAAGACTGTGCATTTAGATTTCTGATTTAGCAGAAAGAGGCATACATTTCAATACTGCTTAAATCACAAACCAAACAGACTGTACATATCAAAAGGCTTGTGGGAATGCTGTTTGGCTTGCTTTGCTTTGCTCTCCACAAAACAAGGACTAAGTTGCAATTAAAATACCCATTCCTCTTAGTCTGGTTTCAGGAGGTTGTATAAGAAACAAGGAAAAGTGAAAACATTTTGACATGACAAGGATGGTGCTCAAAGAGAGATGTGATGTGCACATGTAAGAACTCCTAAGTTTCCTCTGTAGGGTTATTTTTCAAGGCTGTGGAATCTTCATTTTGGTCTTAAAATCCCACTTACAAACAACTTGAACTTGGTGCTTGGTTCTTAACATGAAAGTTTGTAAGAAGTTTTATACAACTGCAAAACTTGCAAGTGTTCCCTAAACCCCCATGTTTCCAAAAAAATTATGATGATGATGATTGAAGTTTTTTAGTTTTTAATATTAAATTACTTTTTAAAAAAACTTGTTGACTATCATAAAAAAATCTGCTGGTGTTTTAAAGCTTGCAACATTCTCTTTTGCCCTTGTCTTCCAAAAGAAAACTTGACTTAATCTGTGCTGGAACACCCACACCTTGGCGTAACAGTGACAACTACTCCAACTCTTTGAGATGGAGCAAGGAGCAGCTCATGGAAGGGAAGCCATCTCAGAAAGAGGTTAGCTGCAGTTAATTTGAATTTATTAACTTAAATGTACAATTAGTATTAAAAATCAAGTATTTTTAATACTAATTGGACATTTAATACTAACTTCTCTCATCACCACAAAAATGACATGAGACGTGTCAGTTTGTAAAATTCAGCGGGAACCAAGCCTTCAAGGTTTTCGAGATTTCTGTGTTGCAATCCTAAGAGGAACAGAAGCTAATAATTTTGGCATAACATACACTTCTGAATAATGAAAAAAGGTTTTACAGTTATGCAAAACATTTTCACAAAGTAAGAAAATGAAGTCTTTTACTTTATGCTCATGATAGAAAGCCCTACAACAAAATAGTATAAGCCCTCCTTCAGGATGGGAATATACTGTGTAATGGCAATGGTTTAACTGTCCTGTCCCTCTCATTGTAATCCTGTTGCTTTATCAGCCATAGATGTGTTTTCAAGTTATACTGAAGTTCCTCTTTAGCTAACAAAATACTGTTCTGCATATTCCAGTACCAAGTCCTATGTTTGCTTATGGTTTCACTCATTCTCTGTCTGCAATGCACATAAATCAAATGTGGCTCTTTTGTGTCTTCACACCACTTTCTTTAATTTTAAATGCTCTATTTGATACAAATAATGACAGGAGAAATTGTTAAAAATTCTGATTTAAAATGTCTTCAACTAAAACTTGAACAAAATTGTAGTGGATGCATAAAATATTTTTAAGTAATATTTAAAATAGACATTATTTTGCTTTTATTTTGAAGCTTTTTTATTTTTCTGTGACAACTTTTAATACACTAAAAGTTTTGTAAATTATTCTTTTCAAAAAGTACGTGCACATGTACATAATAAAACTCCATTCTGGATTTACTTTAAAATGGCATTATTATAAAAAATGTTTAGAATGTTGGAAAAGAAAAAGATTTTTGTTGGATTCCTTTCCCCCTCTTTTATCAACTTGGATAAGTTACTCACAATGTTACTGAACTGAGAACTTCTGTCTATTCTGGGAAGAGGCAGATTGCTCATTAATTAAAAAAAAAAACAAAAAACAAAAAACAAAAAACACTCCAAACTAAATAACTAAGTAATTTCGTATGTAAATATCCATTTTGCCATTTCATCCTGTACTGAAATGATGATAAGCAATCCAGGTTAACATAACAATCATACTGAACACCAGGTACTATGTATCTTGATTATTGACATTATAATTACCATTAATTTTAAGTTCAGTTGATGTGTCTAGAGCAGATGTTTCCAAATGTGCTTCACTAACTGTATTCCTTTTTTCATTTTCCTCTCCCCACTCTCCAAGGGTGCTGCAAATCTGAATGTGTGCTTAGTAAGTTAGTAGTGTATAAGAAAGTCTGTGAAGGAATGACATGGTGGCATCAGTTATACAGTTCTAAAAATTTGACTATGTCAGCACAAAATGCTGACATGCTGGGGATAAGTTTTGCAAGAACCAGTTTGATTCTTTAAAGTAAACATAAAGCAAAATCAAATTCAATAATTTTAGCCTGAGAGTATGCTTTAAAAATATGAGCTTCATAGTAGTATACATATCCAATAATAAGCATCCATGTTCATGGCATATAGAATGCAATGGTGTGAAAGATGTAAGCCATGCTATTGCTCTTGGCTCTTTGTCTGATTAGAAGTTCTGTGATCTGACCATAATTTACACAGGAAGGTCAAAAATTTGTCAACTAGACATGCTACTGATGCTGGCTAAAAAGAACAGGCTTCAGAGTGATAGAGATCCCCAGTACATTACTATGACCTTTCTTCTGTGAGGAAAACTGAATTCTTAATAAACAAAGTAAATACATGTTTTTCAGCTAAATTAACTGTTTCAGGTCATCATGTGGAAAAAAAATAGTTGAAAGTTCCTCACTGTGAAACAAAACCACATTGAAAAAGACTGGATTTCTGAAAGAAGTCACAGAATCACAGAATCATTTGGGTTGGAAAAGACCTCTGAGACCAAGTCCCCCATCCTTGACCAACCACCACCTTGTCAAGTAGACCATGGCTTTCAGTGCCACATCCAGTTATTTTTTAAACACTTCCAGGGATGGTGACGCCACCACCTCTCTGGGAAGTCCATTCCAATGTTTAAAAACATTTTCCATGAAGAAATTCTTTCTGATGTGCAGCCTGAATGTCCCCTTGTGTAGCCTGAGTCTGTGTCCTCTTGTCCTGTCGCTGGTTGCCTGGGAGAAGAAACCAAACCCCAGCTGGCTACACCCGCCATTCAGGGCCACCTAGAGAGTGATAAGGTCACCTCTGAGCCTCCTCCAGGATAAACACCCCCAGCTCCCTCAGCCACTCCTCTTGACTCCCCCTCCAGACTCTTCACAAGCTTTGTGACCCTTTTCAGGATCTGCTCCAGCACCTCAATGCTTTTCTTGTAGTGCCCTGGATACAGTATTCGAGGCACAGCCTCACCAGTGCAAATAGTTATTGTAGCTGTAACTGTTACAAACACAGCAGCAGAAATGAGTGTAAATACCACATATTATAGACAGAGCACTGCCAAGAGCTGTTATTAGGGCTGCATTTGGAATTGTATTGCAAATGAAATGTTTTCACTTACTCATGTTTTTTTGAAGCATTCATTCATCAGTGTACTCTTTTTTTTTTCTGGCAGAACAAAGCCAAAATCTACTACTGTGAAAGTGTCCTCAAGAAAACTTTTCTCAAAGGAGTTAGTAGAGTTCACTTTTCTCTTAGAAAAATGATTATGCCCCATTTTGAAAAACCTCAGCAAAAAAATGAGTAAGATGACTGAAATTTCAAGGGAATTTTTAAGAAGTAAATTTCACTGTGGATATTCATTTTGCGCTTGGCCAAATTTAAGAGATTTAAATATGTGTTTAATGTATTTTTATTGAATGAATTTTTTAACATGAATAGAGAATATTTGCACTTGGGAATGGGAATTACAAAAAAAAAAAAAAAAAAAAAAA
>VYZT01050851.1:0-12669 GCA_013400735.1 Pomatostomus ruficeps | reverse complement strand
AAAAAAAAAGAAAGAGAAAGTTTCCTAAGCTTCTCTCTCAGACTTCTTCCAAAGTGGAAAATTATTTTCTAAGAAAAGCAATGAAGCGTGTTTGTATGTTCCTGTACTGTGCTAAAGCCAAAGTCAGAGACAAATACAAATCAAATAGAAGACCTTGAAAATATGTCCTTTTTCTTTATTGCTCACCAGAAATTGCTCTACCAGCTGTATACAACAAGGTGGGTAATTACAAATGTATTTAGATTTGATTATTTACAGAGTCTATAAAGAATAGGACAACTGTTGACAAGATCGATCCAGTTCAAAACAAATTCCAACACCAAAATGCAGTAACTCAAAGACAGACATAACATTGCATAATTCTTTAGAACTGGCACCATTTTACTCAAAAATCTCATACATTTGCAACATGATTTGTGTATATTTTAAATATATATCTAATAACTGAACACATACAACATTGACTAGATCTAAAATATTTGGTTTTGTCTTTCAGACTCCTCATATTTTTTTTTTTCATGGTTTGTAATTTTAAGACATTTCTACAGATTGTACTAAAATAGCTAATAAGATTTAGTACATCTTCCTGCAGAAGATGTTAAAGGATGCAAGGCCCAGTACCCCTACCACTTATTCTGATAGAAAGAATGTATGCTCACTGACTTAGGTAAAATTGCAAGTAATTTTCATTGACATCTATTTTACTAAAGTCTGTTTCTACTTATAAAAAAGTATTATTTGTCTGTGCCAGCTATGCTGTCAGGTCAACAAAGTGCATTTTTCCACTGAGAAAACTTGTAATTACTGGCACGTTGATGTAATTAATTAAAATCATAAGTTTAATTTAATAGATGTTTTAGTATTTTCAGTAGGCACAGAGTTGCAAATGTATGTTAGCTTCTGGGAGAACAGAGTATTTTTTTAATCTATCAAATTTTGTGCTTTTAATTAATGTTAATTAAGAAAACTACTCATGCACTTTTCATTTCTCCTTATTATAAGACCAAATTATTTGGAGACAAAAAAATGTGTATGTTTTCTTATTCTATTCTTACATCATATAGTTTGGTTTTTTAATTTTTGTAGTATTGTTTTCAACACCATACCACTATGGAAAACATATGAAAGTAAATAAAATCTATATTGAATACAATCGTTTTTAGGACATTCTTTGAATAAAAATAAATTACTTGTTAAATTAGGTAAAGTATGATTACTATTGCTGTGAAAAACCTTTCAGCCTTTCTAAATATTCCAAGTTTATATATATATATATATATATATTAATGCTAAAGTGCATAAGTGAGCACAGACAGAGCACATTTTGAAGTAGAAAACCATAACTTGGAATGTCTGCAGAACAGAAGATATTACTGATGTAAAAAAGTCACCTGACATTTTAATAATAATGCCTTATGACACAGTGCATGTCAAAAACTACAGTTCATAATCTCAGAGAGAAAGTTGCCTTTCTATATTTTATCAGCTGCATGATTACTTCAAGAAGCAACTAATTTCCATCTAAAAGTAACTATATTAAGTGACATTAATATAATAATATAACAAAGAGTAGTTTCTTCCCAAGGAAAAGTAAGAAATATTAAACATTCAACCACTTGCACAAATATAAATATTTTTATCCTTCTGCGAATATTTAGCATTGGAATAACACAAATTCAAAACAATTCTGTATTTGCAGAGTCCAACATATTTCTACAGTCAGTAAAAGCTTTGTGCTGGCATACAAGTGAATTTATATCTTATTGATACAATTTCTGTTGCAAAAATGGAATAACTTAGTGTGGAGTGAAAATTAATTTGCACCTCAACAGATGTAAGTGAAGACAAAATTACCCATCTGCCAAGTAAGAAATGGCTTTAAAACAGATCTTTAAAACCAAATGAAAAGTGTTAGTTGTCGTTAAAATTGTATTTACACTTTGCTTTTTGGGGGGAGTGAAGGTAATGAGGTTCAGCCTATATTTTAAGGACCCCTACAGAAATCTTCATCTTCCTAACAGAAGATGAAGATTTCTTCGTCTAACAGACGTCTTGCCATACATGCAATAAACAAAGTTCATTATAAGAGTTTATTTCCATGTGCATCTATGCACAATGTAGATACAGGTGCTATTTCCTTTTGTTTAGAAAAAGCTCCTTTACTACTAAATGTCCATAACTTTGATCATTCTGTCATACTTTTTAATATGGATTGGTACAGGTCATTCAAAGGAATCTTGTAAAAATGAAAAATTTCAGGTCTTGCCTTTTCAAAACTGTGTTGTTTGAAAGATTATTTATGGCCATGAATTTACTATAACAAAAGCTTCAATCAATTTGCTAAAAGTTCCTCTCCATGCTCTATGCCTACAAGCTCAGAAATGGTATACCTCAAAGGCAAAAACTAAGCATAACCTTTCAGCATTTAGGTAAATTTATTTCAGTGGTCTGTGAGGTATTTCCATTACCCTGAAAATTATGATGGAAGCAGATAACTTGGATACATCTCTTTTTTCCCTCGAGACTGGTAGAACTGATGCCAAGGGTACCTATAGCTTCTTAGTTTCTGGGAGTACTGCATAAATTTAGACTTGTGAACAGGTACTGCTATAATTAACAAGTTACTCTGCGTCTTTTAGTTACCTCTTAAACGGTAGCAGCTACACCTTTTTTCTTACTTAAAAAAACATCATTTCCATGTTCAAGCTACCTATCCTCTTTGTAATTCATTTGTCAATTTGTGAATTGAGACTATTCATCAAATTGCATAATCAGTTTGCTCCAGTTGGCATCCTAACATTTCCTGGGTCCAAGCTGAGGCATCAGAAACCCCAAACTGGACAGTTTCCCAGTTCCATGTAGGAGATCTGGGATAACCACAACAGTTTTCAGTCTGGACTACCCTAGAGCCATGGACATGGGCATCCTGGGCTCCCAACACTTTGACACAAAAGATAGCAGAGCATCAGTCAGCTACATGTCACAATCTTGCCCCTATTCTGATGTATAGAGCATCAAAACAGAGAAGTATCCATTTTGTAAGAAAATTTCACACCTCAGAAAGACCTGGGAGAGTTGTAAAAGGGCAGCAAGTTGGCAGATTTCTCCAGTGACAGATCCTCACAAAGACAAAGCCAGACACAGAGCCTGCGGGTAAATCAGAATGTCTGCAACAGACGGGAACTCTTCCCTTACTTCTAGAGACCTCATGCTTCATGTGCACATTAGGAACAGCAAATACCAAGTGCTTGACTAGTCCCAGCGGTGAATGTCAGAATGAATGGGCAATACAAATAACAAAAAGTACCACAATTTGAGCTAAGTACATTATTTGATGGCCACATGGCTGCATTAATTTTAAACTTCTTTTAACAGTGTTTAACTCCGCTCTTTATTTTTCTATTTAAAAAGTTTAAATGAAGGGAAGTAAAGGTTTATTTTCCCAGATGGCTAGACTTTGAACCAGGCAGATGGAAGACAGCAAATCCTGCCTGGATTTCTGACAGATTTCTGGAGTCCACTGGCTTGGGAAGATTGTGCCAGACAGGCTGTGCTCCCTCATCGTGTTTCTCCAGGGCAAGCAGCCACCATGCCTTTCCTAGGTTCAATCCAAACTTCAAAGACTTCAGGAATCCCCATACTAACCCAAACTTATCTGTCACCTCCAGAACCTGAATCCCTACAGGAAGCTGAGGACTTGGGATGAGTTCCCAAGTATCTTGATTTTTATGTGACTGTCTTATGGAAAACTTGAGTGCTTTGTACATTCCAGTCACCTTCCTAGTGATGTTGTCCTGCAGTTATTGTCCCTGATAGTATCACTGAGATAGTGATCACAAAGACCTTGTGAATATGCTTTGCTTCTAAAACCACTATTTGTACCTTGAATCTCTGTCTTAATGTATTCTATTTAGCTGTGCTACTCAGTGATGTATTTCAGCCATGCCTTTGACTCAGTGATCATAAAACCTCAATGTTAGATGGAAACATATTTGTCTAGTGTAAAAACAGTAGGGAAGAGGTGTTCTATAGCTGCTGCTACACTCCTACATTATCAGTGAAATGACAGCCCTTCTCCATGGAAAGAGCTATTATTCCTATGAGGCCTAGAACTATCAACTGTTTGGGTTTTTGTTTTTTTTAAAAAAGCACATAGATATACATGATGAATATATTCATACAAACATATGTGTAAAGGGAGGCTATATATCTAGTGGGAGAGGCAGAGGGATGGAGAATATATGCCACAAGAGGATTATTGTGTATGTTAAAAAATTACACAAGATCTCTTTGTCAAGCTACATTGGCAGAGTTTACATTAAGGGACTCATAAATGAAACCAAACAGCACTACTAGAGAAAATGTTTGGAAAAGACACTGAGGCAGAAAAATGTGATATATTTGAGATGTTTCCTTTGAATTTTCAGGAGCTTTTTTTAGAAAACAATTAAGGATAGTTAAAGCATAATCCACCATTGGATAGGAATAGGCTAAGCCAGTTACAGAAAGGTAAGGTTTGACGTGTATTTTCCCTGTAAATGCAGTCCAGTTCCTGTAGCATTTTGAAACATGCCTGACAGTGCTCAGAGACAAAGTTTGGGAGGCTCATTGTGGAGAGCCTTTCCCATCCAGAGCACTGGAGAACTAAGGAGCATGAGAACACACCTCAAACATTTTCTTTGCTTTGTGAGGCACACAAATTGTTCTGTGCAGATAGTCTTGACAACACCATTCACCTCTTCACTCTTGACATGAGAAAGGCACTGTCAGGGCCCTATAGAGGCTCCCCATGGCTTCATCAGGACAGATCCTGGCAGCCGAAGTCCATCCCACCACCCCAGTCAGGAGCAGGGCAATGGGGGCACCAGCGCAGCTCCAGCTCCAGGCACTGGGCACCTCCCTTGGAAGGCTCTGGGAGCTGACGTGGGGTCCTAGGACATGGACAGGGTGTGGGCAGCTACAGAGATGGGCAGGGACATGCAGGGCAGGCAGGGCCTCAGTGCCATGGCAGGAAGGAGTTTGAAGATTTTATCATTATGGTGACAGAGTTGGGAAACGGTGATGGTTTAATGTTTTATTCATCAGTTTTGCTTTTCCTGCTTTCATGTGTTAGTGGTAAACACTAGATGTTAACCCTCTTACCACGGACATATTTTTTTTCAGCAGACAGTTGTATAGGTCTACAAAACCCTAGCTGAGCCTAAGAAAATTGTAAAATTATACTTCAGCAAATGTCACTGTTCTCCTGCAGATTCAGACATGGACAGTGAGGGCTTCATACATAATCTGCCTGTGCACCCGTTACTGTCAGAGCAGAAAGGACCGAGACCAAACTCCAAACCACTGCCAGGAAGAAGATAATTTCCTGACACTAACAGTATTATCTGTTATGGGTTACAAATCAGTTTTTGTGAATTACCCTCATCAGCACAATACAAATAGCAGCACTAAATGCTCTCCAAAAACCTGCTAATTATCCTGGGGGGAAAAAAAATTCTTTCCATGGGTTGCTGAGCTGAGATGTGATGTTTATTGATAGGCCAAATATCTTCTAAAATAGTTCAAGCAACTTTTAAGAAAAAAACCCAACAACTAAAAATGGTGATCTGAGAGTAATTGTTGGGAGATAATTAAGTTGACAATTATAAAATCACAGAGAAGATATAAAATCAGATAGAAGCTGTGAATTCTTAATGTAGTTTTGTAATAACCTCACTTTTAGATGGATTCCTTTTTTTTAAATGGGGTGAGGATTAGAGCTGTAACCACATATCTACAGAACTTACGGGGGTGACTGTCCATCCCAAAGTGGCCAACTAGTACTGTGGGATGAAAGAAATGTTTGCGAGACCAAAAACTGGTGCAATAGGAAAAATGAAGTCCTGATAAGGATAAAACAAATTTAAATAAAAACAGGAAGAAAACACAAAAAACCCGATGATGTAAAGAGCAGCTGCTGCAGAGCACCTGATGAAATACAAGCAGCTTTTAATAGCAGAAGGGCAAAGAAGGGCAAAAGGTCTTGAGAAAATGAAATATATCGGGTACTTGCATGTTCTCGGTCTCTCTTCCCTACATATTATCTCTAAATTGCTTACAACCAGTTTGGATTTTCTTCCTGAGGAAACTGTTAGTTTTGAACTTTGAAACTCCGACCTGAGATGAAAATTTTCTTCAGAAAGTTACTTGGAAGAAGAAATAAGCATTTGGATGATTATATGTTAATATTTCCGGTTAAGTAATACCATATCATCCACAATTTATATGGCAAATTATGAAAAAATTATATTTCAGTAGGGCTTAAAAAATATTGGTTTTGACTTTTTTAATTTAGCTTTTACCACCAAATCAAGCCAAAATATTTATCCATTTTTTTTGAAATATGAAATAAGCCTATTTCTGCCCATTAAATATTTTATTTTACTCATTCAGTGTTTTCTAATGGAAAAGATGTTTTATAGAAATGTTTCTGAGCAGAAGACATGCTGTATGAGAGATGAGAAGTAGACTCATTCTTGATTTCAAGTAGCTTGCATTCAAAGGATAAAATTGTCATTGTCCCCATAGACAGCCATAGGGCTATCCTTGATATTCACCTTAGATATGGGTGTGAAAAATGGTATAAACTAATATTACATATTAGTTTAAAGGTCATGTTACACTTGTGGTCTTCAAGCCAAAATCTGTGAATCCTCAGCTGATGCTGAATATAATCTAAAGTTTCTTCAACAAATAGCTAAGCAGAATTCTCTATAATTAATAGACTTACATTTATTTCCTAAGAAACTCACCAGCCTCAAAAATATTTTAGGCATTCACAAACTTAAAGCAGTTGAAAACCCACTATCTATTTTATGTCACAAAAAAGAAAAAAAGCAAAAGTATATTAAGTATATTTCAAAAGATAAGACAAAAATATAGAACATTAATGTTGCTCTTCCTGAATGGAAGTTCTTGCCTGTATATAGCACAGAATAATCTGAGTTATAATAGAAATAGAGGAAAATACAAGACATAAATAACAGATGCAATGAAACTCAGGATTGCCACCAGCAAGAAAACAATATATTCCTTTATACATCTCCATTATGGCTGCCAAAGTGCCAAAAATTATACTGTTTGTGGAGTTATGTCCTGACTCAGATGAAAATTTTCTTATATGTGGCTTCATGAGTGTTAACTTAAAAAGGGTTACTCACATGAATCAGCAGAGTATGATTGGTCCACAGCACAGCTGGAAGATAATTGATCCCTCAGGAAACAAGTCCTGACAACTTCAGCTTCTGAAGAGTTCTCTCTTCTGTCTTTCTTTTGTCTTCTTGTCTGGCCCACAGGAACAAGTGATTTTTATTTTGGGGGATGTGGGGGTAGGCTATCTAAAACACTTAGCATTCCTTGACTGCATAGCCTTAACAGGTTTATAATCTATAATTCATTAAATCTATATTTCATTTTCTAGAGGCGTTAGACCAGTGTTTAGATTAAAAGCATATTGTGCACTACTACTTACTAATTCTGTATAGGCAGTGGTATAGAAGCTCCTTGGCC
Source organism: Pomatostomus ruficeps (assembly GCA_013400735.1). Lineage (NCBI taxonomy): Eukaryota > Metazoa > Chordata > Aves > Passeriformes > Timaliidae > Pomatostomus > Pomatostomus ruficeps. The sequence continues at coordinate 5,121 of VYZT01050851.1, read as the reverse complement.
TGTGCCTATCCTAAAATCATATGTCCTTCATTACATGGCAGTTCTGGGAAGTGACTGTCCTAATTTCACACAGAACAGATTGAAGGGCTTTCTAAGTCTAGACTAAACCTAAGCAGTCATCAAGAGTTTTGATAAGCCAAACCATTGAATTTGTCTCATCTACTCCTTGCTCTGTATTAAATCAGGTCTTGGCAAGTGTCCTGGATCAACAACAAATTCCCATATGGATTTCTGATTCTTCTTTCTGAAATTTAGCAAGCAGCTTGAACTGGAAATCAGATGACTTTTACTGGATCTGGTCATATTTCTTCCTTCTATCAGTATTCTACCCATCTTTTCCTTGTGCTGTGCCCACACCACCTGCTAATCCATCTGGTCTGTTCCCATGTCTGTTGCCTATATCCCAGGCTTTACTTGCCTAGCATTCAATAACCCTATCTGTGACTACTGCCTTCAACCTGCCAATACTGCAGACTCCTGACTTGCTGTCCTTCTCATCACAGTCCTTCTCTTTTTAAGACGGGTCACTAAGGCTGAGTTAGCTAATATTCTGATATTCAAATGGCTCACCCATATTCCCTTTGTGAGGCTGAAATCAATAACAAAGCAGAGATTTTCCGCATTCTTCTGCTGGACCCTACGAGACGCTTATATGCTCCCTTACCACCTATCTCTTTCATTTTAGGAACAGAAAAACACTTTCTTCTTCCCTAAAACTGCAGGTACTCCACCAGCCTCTTCATGCTACATTCTCTGTAAGCTCCATACCCTTCCTCTGTCCTCTGTCCTAGATCACTATATTCCCTTTCACCCATCGTTATTCATTCCTCCAATACATTTCCACTCCCCTCTCTATGCATTTGACAGAAACCATAGCTCCTTAACATTTCATACATTTTCTATACATTACATTGTCCCCTTTTTTTGTTGTTTTACTTACAGCAGGACTCCCTGGATTTTCCATTTCCTTTTATTCTACTCCCAGCACAGTATCACAGAATCAGGATGGTTGAGGTTTGAAGGCATATCTTGAGACCACCTATTTTGCCCCTTAGTTTGACCCTGCTGCCCAAGAGGGATCTGCTAAAACAGGCTGCCCTCTTGTACTGGAGAGCTCAGGAATGGACCCAGCATTCCAGACATGGCCTCACCAGAGCTGAGCAGAGTGTAAGGGTCATCTCCCTCAACCTCCTGGCAGTGGTCTTCCTATTGCAGCCCAGAATGTTGGTGGCCATCACTGCAAGCACACATTGCTGGCTCAAGTTCAACTTGACCACCAGGACTCTCAGGTGTGTTTCTGCAAAGCTGCCAGTGCATGGAGTACTCTCCCCACATCAGAGAATCTCACTTGATCTCATTCCATGTCTCTTTATCCCACCTTGTCTTTCAGTGTTATAAGAAAACATTAAAATGTGTTGTAAGTGTGTAAACTGGGAGTGGAGACAAGTAGATGCAGGTGTGCTGGAAACTATTGTCTTCTTGCTAGATCTGGAATTCATCAAGCGCTGTGGCAGATGGGCTAAGACAAAAGAGTCTTTGCAATTCTCTCCTGTTTTTCCAGTTCTTTCAGACTATACACACTGATGTCAGTGTTTGCCTGCAACATTCCAAACTCTCAGAAGTTATAGTTGAAACCGCTAACTTGAAAATATGACAGAATCTGCCAAGACAGATCACAAGGTAGTTTGAGGTCTTGTGTCACAGACTGTCCTTAGCTTGTGAGATGCCTTTCTGACATAGTAATTCCACTAATAGTTTCACTCTGACATTGTAACTGCAGAGCTATTTGGGACCTGGCAATAATAGTATTATTTTCTTGGCAAGTGGTCAGAAGAACAATTCAGAACAATTTATCAGAAATTGTGTGTAGAGATGAGACAGAGGTCATTGAACTACAAAGTCACCATCTTACTTCTAAATACATTTGCATGTTTCCATCATCCAAACTAATTTTCTGAAAGGTAGTCTGCAATTTCTTAACTTGACTTTGTTCCATTTACCAGTACTAAACATGATACTAGCTATCAGATATCTATGCTGAAAACATAAACAAAACCACAAAAAGAACCATATGTTCCTCATTTTCTAGCTGTTATCTCAACATTTGCAGCTTTTTCAGGGCTGAACTCCAAGCGTGGGAACATTTTCTTCCTTCATTCCAATGGATTTCATGTGTACCTTGACAATAGCTTGCTTTCACATCTAGTTTCTCCTTATGGACTATTCTTTTATATGTTTCCAGATATTAAGCACCAAATATAAAGAGAAAGCTGAAAAATTTGTGATCATCAAGAGTGAAACTATTCACAGGTAGAACAAACATGTATATGTTTGTGAGCGTGTGAATATGTTTGTGTGCACATGTGTGTGCTTCTAACATGCTGGAAGTAATAATGAGTTTGATTTGGACTAAGTAAAATTTTTTAAGATCTCAAGAGATGATGCCAGTTGTTCTGTATTTTCATTCCTAGCTTTCCATTTTCTGTTTTTCTTTTCCATGAGCAAGTACAGTAAGTGTTGAAGTTCAGCAGTGGTAGGTGCTATACAAAGGATAACTAAGATGACAAAGCTGTATACTCCTAAAAGGTCTGTGAGGGTTAGGTAATACAGTAGCAAATAAAACTACCAGCAGTTTTCAAGGGTATATCAGCACATGTAAAAGACCATGTAAATACTTCATGTAACCTCTTACATTTTTTCAACCTATTTAGCTTGGATCCTCATTCAACACTGTAAAGTAATCTATGTAGACAGATACTCATGTTAAACTACTGAGAGCCACTATTTCCCCAGAAACAGTCAGATTATTCTGCATGAGTAAAGCCTCAGCAACCATCGTTTAGAGACACGAGGAGACCAGTCTGTCTGTTCCCAGTGTGTATCACAATATAACTCACATTTCTTGCCTGATGTTTTGTACCTCAGCTGGTACTTGGCAGCTGCAAGGGTCATAAGTTGAGCTGCAAAAATACGATTTCAGATAATTATTCCTCCAGCAGCTCTTTCTTCTCTAGCAGCTTTTCTTTTTGGAAAAGCCACAAAAAAGAACCACTACTACTATGTGAAAATTGTGGCAAATACCCATATCTATCAAAAGATTAAGTTTCTATACAGACAGTATTGGATTAAAAGCACTAGTAATATAAGAACTTCCTTTTTGTGCTAAAATATAAGAAAAAGTGGAACTTTGAAACACAGACACAAACTCATTGTCAAAAATTAAATTCCAAGTGCAATTAGAAAGGCTGTGGATTTGGTCAGTCAGTGTTTTGAGAACTGGTTTGAAGTGAAACAACCAATAAAGGTCAGGAACCAGAGAGAAGGAGCACAAAAGGCCACATGCATACATGAGAGCAGTGAACGTGAAAATAATGAGACACAACCCTAGAAAGAGGTTAAAGAGAAAGCCTTTGGATCAGGATCTGAAATACCATCAGGGATGAAGGCAAGGAAAATGTCATCAGCTGTGGTACTCTCTAGTATTTAGGGAAGCAGGACTTTGTATATTCTTTGTAAATATGCTGAGTAACCTTAAGACTCCTGACTCTGTTATCTAGGTGGGTACCTCCTGGCAACTAGTTATAGGCTTGTGTCAAAAAAACTATAGAGCCACAACTAAATTTAAGATACAAAGCAGGTGATACTAATTTCAATGTAACTCAAAACAAGGCAGTAAAACCAAGTGCAAAACAAAATATTATTATTTCTCTTCTAAGAAAACATGACCGTATTTGATCTTCAGGATTGCAGTCGTCAGAATATAAATGGTTGATATGTGATGTCATAAACAAATGATTTAACCAAGGTAGTACTGACTCTGTGAAAATTTTTGATTATTTGCTGGATTTGTTTAATTTTTTTAGAAAGTGACTGAGTGAGGTGAAACATACAGATTTTATCTTCTCACAAAAGCTTATTATGCCACAGTTACCTCTTAGAGGTCTGGGTGACTCAGGTTTGTGCAACATTTTCTCCAAAGCAACAAACTATTTCCTGATGACATGTGACAGAAGTACATGCCCTTGTTCCAAAAATTTGGGGGTGCCAATGAGTTTGCTGTTGGTGCATTCATATAGCACTGAACTAATTAAATGAAAACTGTAATATCACAGTGTTGTATTTTAGAAGAAAAGACACATATTTCAATAATACTTTTCCTTTTAAACTGAAAACATATAAAACTTTCAGTAAGTTGATAGCTCTATACATTTCAAAATGTTTTTATCTCCCAGTATTTGGATTTCTTTATTTTACTTCTCCAAAGCAGAATAAGTCTGCTCTTCTGTTCTTGCATGAGAATACAGTTCCATTATTGAAAAAGCTTAAAGTTTACTTCCCTCCATTTATCCTATATATGTTTCTGTTAAAGTGATTCTTTACTAAGCTTTTTATTTTACAGCTCTAGCAAAAGGACACTTGTGCCTTAATTAAAACATTATACATGGAACTGCCAACCTTGCTTCAGTCTGACTGTTTTATTGAGTCTGATAGTTAACCTAAATCTTCATTGACAGGTAATAAATTTCTTTTAAGTTCACAAAAAAAATACAGTAAGAAACAAACTTCTGGAATGTGATTAATTTTTAATCTATCATTGAGGATGCACTTTATGATTTGAAGACTACTGGCTGTTCAGAGAATCTCAGAATGTATGTAATGTGTTTGTTTACCTTGATTATGATGGACCCAACTATGCCATTACATGTGGAAACTCAGAAACAATTCCTTCTAAGTACTCTCTTCTGAAAGAGGAAAAAAGGAAAAAGAAATAGTGGAATACTGAGCATAGGAGAGGGAAAGAGAACCACCTGCAGAAAATACTAGTAGATTGACAATGTCCACTCCCCATGTTGCATAATCGAAATGCAAAGGGTATGAAATGAAGATAGACAATATGCCACTTTGGGGACTTAGTTGAATATATGAGAAATTTTGTCGATCTGAATTAAGTATCTTAGCATATATCCTAATGTCTTTAGAAGCAAAATGAGGATTGACATTCCTGTCTGAACCAAGCCAATTAGTCAGTTAACCTTGTAAATCACAGTTTCTTTTGTGACCTGGAGCAGACAGTCCTTAAATTAATAGGATGTTCCCTTTTGAGACAAATTTGGGAGGACA
>VYZT01050845.1:2862-19243 GCA_013400735.1 Pomatostomus ruficeps | reverse complement strand
AAAAACATCTCTGAATTATCAACTCTGTGTTGAGCATAAATCCAAGACACAATCCCATTCCAGCCACTGTGAAGAAAATTACCTACCCCAGCTGAAACCAGTACAGACCTTTATATATAACAAATAGAGATACAATATTATATCCATTTTGTTAGTTTCCTTCAATAAATATTATGGAATTTTGCCCAAGTAATCTTCTACAAGCTGTAAGGAATGCATACATCAGAGATAATTATAGAGATATTTATGGTCTATTCTCTTTCCATGATGCCTGAACACATACATATATGTAAAAAAACCTCCTGTTGATCTTTTACTATAAGTCTCAGATACTTTGTAGAGTTCTATTTTGTGACCGTGCAAGGAGTGCAAAGTCAATGCTGTATGGACCCTTCTGGATTAGATGCATACATCCATATGGAGTTTAAAGGTAGAAGGAAGGCATTTAAATCAATATTCTACATAAACTTACTTAGGTTTGCATATTTTTTGCATTTTAATTTAAAAAAAAAAAAAACACCTGAAGTGGTTTTCAAGCAAAATTCATACATGTCTCTTGTGTCTGTCACATAAATGTCATGATAGGGTCACATAACAGATTAATTTGTTTAAATGAAACAGGATAAATATATTAAAGTATAAAATAATATTAAGTAAGTTTTGCTCTTAGAATGATGTGATAAGTCAATATGCTTTTTATGTCATCAGCGAAAGAAGGTATTATCTGCTATTTGAATGAATAATTAAAATAATTTTTAAAATGTGTATTTACTACCAGCTTTAGTGTTCTAGTAAGGAAGAGAGACTCTTTCATCAAGATTGCTTCTCTTAGGTTGTTAAAATGTAGGGAGTTCTCAGAATATTACTGGAGTGAAAAGAAAATAATCTCCCATTAGGCATGAAGCATACTTAGTTAGGTGTCTTAACTAAGTTATCCTATTAATTATCCCACAGACACAGAGGACTACTTTAAGTCCACCAAAGGGCAAAAGCTGTGATTTACAATGCAAAACAGAGGTCCAGGCTGAATCAGTGCAGGTTCACTGGGATAGGAGATGTTCTTCACTGCACCCCAGTCACACAAGTTCTTTAATACTTGAGAAGTTCCTCTTTCTCTGTCCTTTGCCATTCCTTTTATATCCCCATCTGCCTCCTGCTTCACCAATTGTTTCATTTGTATTTCATTTTCCAGAAATTTGAAATATGCTGCAGATAGCATCCATCCTGCCCCAATATTGTCTCAAGCCAGCACCTTAATAGGATACACAACAGTTTAATTGATTTTTTTTTTAAAAAATAGGAAAATAGGAGCTACATTGTAATATTATGTACAACATCAGAAAGTAGTTTCGGGGTTTGTTCTTGGATTTTTTTTTTCTGCTGAAGTGGCAGAAGCAGCAGCTGACAGAGTAGGTTACTTACCTTTGCTTCACATACCCTCTAAGCTCTCCCTGTCCTGTTCTACAACCAAATTAACCTCCTAACTAGCTTTATAACCAAGGCTTTTCATCAAACAATGGTGGTCAAGGAATTAAGGTCAGACTGAGAGTTGCTGACCTCTATATTGACAGGTAAATCCCGATTATTCTTGGGTTACAGCTCATTTATATCAACTCATTCTTATGTACTATACAGGGCATTCAAACCTAGAACAATATTTTGCTGATGGTATGGAAAATGAAATAAATCGTAAGCTTAGGTAGTGTGGAAGAGAAGAGAGAAGAGAGAGGAGAGAGGAGAGAGAAGAGAGAGGACAGATGAGAGAAGAGAGTGGAAATGGAGATGACAGTTGTAGACCTATCAAAAAACATTCACCACTATGCAGTGAAAACAATAAATATAATTATTTTTCCTCTGCAGTTTTCTGTAACAAGATACCTGTTACAGATTTCCCAAAACAAATAAAAAGCTTTTGGATAAGTGTATTTCACTTTATGGTCAATGAAATATTCCTTTAAAATATTCACTACAGGTGTACAAACTGCACCCTACAGCGGTAGAAACCACCTAAAACCTCATCAAGTGATACAAGGATGTTAGTACGTATTCTCAGAAACAAAACCTATGGAGAGGGCATCATGTCCATTTTCCTGTCACTTCCTCACTGTCTCCAATATTTCTAGGAGATAGCATTAAAACTGGTCTTAAAACTATTTTCCTGTCCCTCTTTGTCTGCCAGAGAAGTCTCAAAATTTGCCATATATCAGAGGTACAGGCAAAGTGCTGTTGAATTTTCTCCCTCAACAGCCCCTTAAACCAACACAGATGAATTTGCCTCTGAACCATTCTGAAGTGGCTCTAGTTCGTGCTACACACCAAACTACTGTCAGCAGCCTACAAAGAACTTTCACATTTTTCACATTTCCATTTTTGATAGAATATAGCTGAGCTTAAAATCAAGCGCTCTATGGAATCTAATGAGAAGCTTTTGATTAAACAAATATTCTGTTTAAAAATGAATGCTTTTCAATAAATAACCATCCTATTGAATACTTCTAATAGGAACTTTCAAATGAGAAAAATGTTTTAATTTGTAAATTTATTTTTTTTCTCTAGAACATTCAACTGTCAGCAAGCTCATTCATCACAGAAATTCAAGTTATGATCTAAAAATGCTACAAACATTACTATTTTTCTTCATTTCCATCAAAGTTTTGCACACGGATTAAAGGAATATTTCCAGCTCTGGTAGAAGATTTTTCTGGTGGGTTTTTTTTTTTTTTTCTTCATATAGTATAGATAGCTAGTAATTGTTAGCAATTGCAATTTGATTTTATATATTCAAGGAGAAATAAAGTCAAATGTTCTATCTCCTGGGTTTGTTACACAGTTTATTCCTTACAAATGGCTTGTCTTTATCTGCATTATTCCCATTTAATTCTAAATTTATAGAAGGAAAATTTGTGTGTTTGTCTACCTTAGATCAGCTCAGCTTTTTGTTACTATGGCCTGAAAACTTGCATGTCACTTCTGCTAACTCACTGCCCAAAGTATAATCCACCCAGCTGAGGCTGGATCTGTCATCTAGCCCATAGCCAAGGACGTAGTTAAGGTCCCATTCTGATCTCACTTTTAATGAGAATTAATGGCTGTGCACACACTGCTCCCTCCCCAGCATTTAGGGGCTGTAATTCCATATCCACTGGCCAGGGTGTAATTAACACCAGAAAGCAAGGCCCAGTGTGATAGCAGAAATAGCCTGAAGTGAGCAGCGGGCTCTTTCAGGCCCTGCATTCAGTGCCCCGCTCAGCTCCAACTACCAGCTAAATTATTCCAGAAGTCCCCAAAGCACATTCCAAAAGACATGAGCATCTAAATCTCATTGACAACAGCTACTCTTGTACTGAAGCCTTGATAAATTTTTGCCCAAATGGTAATTTTTGAGGTTTCTTCATGGTTGCATCAGTTTTTCAGACAACTCTGTCGGCTCTCTATACACGAGTTTTGCGTGTGTGCTTATAAAAAACATAAATTCTCATTCTAATAGCAGACCCATAATTTGCTTACTACATTTTCAGTGAAGCCTCACAGCTCTCTGCTAGAACAGGAGCTTTGTGATTGCTTGGTTTATTCTTCCTGCTATTGAACAGACTCAAAGCTTTGTTTCAGATTTTGGAATGGTAAGAGAATGTGAGCCACCATGAGTGAAAAGATTGGATTTTCCTACTTGGTAAATGCTTCCAAAATAAACTTTAGTGTTGTTTCCATGTCTCCTATGAAATGTATGAGGAAAATCCATTACCTTCTTTTGCTTGAAATTCATTTGAAAAATCTAAAAGAGTCCTTCCCGCTTATACACATTTAGCATAAAAACCACGAGATCAAACAATTAGAATTGAATGTCAAATGCATGTGTTTGCTAAATGAATATAAATGTAACCTGATTGTCCCCTCCTTCGTGTTAGGATCCTGACTCTGTGTAAATAGTGCTTCGATCAGGACATGAAATGTGCCAATTTCATCCTGCCTTTAGTGAACTTAGCAAAACCCTATGAAATTAAAGAGTAAAATAAGGTGCGTTGTTTATTGTTTCCTTACTTTATGTTTTACTCTTTTGATGTGACACAAGTAACGGCACAATTGTGTGTTACCTCACACAAACCCCACTGCTTAAGACTAAAGGACTTGTGCACTTGTAATAATTGCCTTAAAGGCATTTTTATTTCATGCTTATAAAAGATTACCTTGGCTTTGAAAACTTGATGCCACTATACAAGGTTATTTATTTACATTCTTACTTAAAATTAAATTATATTTGCATATGAAAATGCAGTATGGGGGAGGGTTAAAAAACTGGCAAGTAAATCCTAGTGCACTCAGAGGTGGAAATTATTATCCATTTATCCATAATGATTAACAGTTAAAATGCACTCTGCTGTTCCCTGTGTCTCAGGAAGAACAGAAGCTTTTGTTTTTCCGAAATAAAAAGCCACATCTCTTTTTACAGTAATGCCTTAAAAGGGGGGGCATGTCACTCTCATGGCAAAAAGCCAAGGAAATTTAAAATGCACCCATTACATATTAAACCGTTAGCTCAATCCATGAGCCTTGTTTATGAGACATCAACAGCAAAAAAGGTTTAAAAAATAAGAAATTATACTTTTCGAATATGTATTAACTTGCAGAGAGTATTGCAGAGGGGGTACTTTAACAACCACCTAAAAAATTCCCAATCCTGGAAAAAGAACATGACAAGTTCTTTCAAGTGTGGGGACAGCCTTTACAAGATGGCTAAACATCACCTATTTTAGAAACAATATTTTTTTGGTTGGCCAATATGCAAGAAGAAACAAATTTTAAAAAAGTAGCCTGAAAAATGTAACCAGATGACTTTGGAAGCATTTAACTACTCATAAGAAAAACAAAAAATGCCATTACAAGCAGAAAATGAAACATCAGACAATGTTAGGACATGTCCACTTGCCCAGCTGATGATATACGGATCTCTTGGCACCAGCAAGGAAGAGAGGATGGATTTGATTCTGTTTTCTTTTTTTTTTTTTTTAACAGAAAGATTTTGCCTCTTTTTATTTAGGCTTCACACTTTTCCTGGGGCCTCTGGGCTCCTGTCCAGGCCAAGATACTTCACAATTGACTTTCATTTTCTGAGGTAAGTGATCTGCCACTTTCAGAGCAGTTATAGGAGGGGTCAAGAGTGAGGTGGCGCGGTATGGCCTCACTCTGGCTCCTGCCTCTCTGACATTGTACATGCTAATGCAACGTGAAGTAGCACGTCTAAATAGCCTGTCAAACTTTTTTGATGTTGGCAAATCCACAGATGGGATTCATTTCCACACTGTTCAAAAAACGTAAACGATACAAGGACATTAAAGAGCATTAAACTACTTGATGACATTTTGGTCACGTTAATGAAAAGTGGCATTTATAAACTACTAGAAAAAGTTGGGGGGTGGGGTAAGAGAGGAGAAAGAGAAAGGAAAGGAGAAATGAGGAGGGGAAAAGGAATTAAAATCAATCAAAAAAACCCAAACCCCAAAGGGACCTGGACAGTCTCTGGACATCATCAAAGAAATTAAGACCTTTAAATGAAATAAAGCCCAAAGTGAAATCTCCCCTATATGTGTGCACATGTGCATGTGCTTGTGCTGTTTAGGTGTAAAGGTTGTGCCCAAGGACCCAAGCAGGAAGTACAACCATCTGTTTAGGTCTACATTTATATCTATTCACTCACAGTGGTTAATAGCTTCCTACTTATGGCATCCCATCAATTCCAGTGACCAGAGCAGAGCGGGATACAAGGAAGGGTATCAAAATCCAACCACACCACTTAGCTCAGACCTAATCTGGCAATCAGTGCCCTATAGGAAAACACCTTCCATGTCATCCAAGAGCATTAGGACACACTCCAGCCTATAACATCTCTAGTATGCAGTCCAAGAGCGCAAGAGCTAATGGCAAAAAACCCATTTGACTATGGAAATTCCTGAGATCCACTTCTGCTACTTCCACTGCCTGTTAGGCACGCTCGGAAAAGGACTGGGATCTGCCTGGGTATAAGAGTGAAATAGCTGCTGCTTGATGTGCTGGAGCAGCAGAGGCCTTGGAGCTGGCTGCACCAGGATGCCAGGCTTGCTGGGAAGAAGGGCAGACGGGAGACGTGCTGCACTGGCTGTGCCACTGTCGCTCGCAGCCGCAGCGTATTTTTTTTCCAGCATTCGTGGTTACATTAATTGTTAATGACAAAGGCAACCTTCACTCTGTGTGGTTTCCTGCCCATATTTGGATCCTTTACAAGGCCCCCCTTTTTTCTTCCTCTCCTCCCCCCTCCCATCATCCCTTCCCTTTCTCTGATAGGAAATGCAACCCGAGATGTGCAAAAAAACAGTGCGCGTATTGTCATTTAATTGGCCCCTTGCTCAGGCGCATCGGGCCTCAGCGCGTGTGCTGTAGGGTGTCTGCTCCACAACAGGAAAGAATAAACCCAGACTCAAATCATAGGAAATTCATCAAATATGCTTCTTAGAGTTCTGTCTTTCAAGGTCTGTTTCCCTGCCATATGATCTCTATAAACCAAATTACTGCTGGCCTGAGTACAAGACTGGAGGCGCCTGGGGCTAACATATAATGAATGCCAAATGCATGTGACAATAGACTGATCATGGAGAAGAATTGAAAAATTTTTAAGTAGTTCTTTTATTTCATTTATAAAAAGCAAACTGACTACACTTAATACATTTAAAAGGAGCCAATCACTTCCCTGTAGTTTCAGACCTGCATAACAAACGTTTTTTATCAAGCCAATTAAGCAGCGAGGACACAAGATACTTTTAAATAAAATAGAAAATATAAGGTAAATTAAAAATACCTCATTCTAGTTTGGGAGGAATGTATACATTATTGAATCAGCTCAATTTTTCCTTTTACGAGCCTTTGCACATAAATATTCTACCCTTCAGTTGCAAGAAGGTAAACTCCTTCTGCTGGGAATGCATAATCTCAGAATTGCTGGATCCTAAAAAAGTAAGAAAGTTGCTTAAAGGCTAGAGTGATGTAAGATGAATTATTTTTATTAATTTGTGCAATTAGCAGTCAACCAGAAATTTTTATCCCTGTGTTGCCAATTATTCTAAATAACCTAACAAGTTCAAGTATTGCTATTGCAGGATCACAGGAAATGTGAAATCTCCAGAAGAAAATATATTATACTCTCTAATACAGACAGAGGGTAATTAATAATGCTTTTTAGGTTTTAGAAAATATTGCACTTAGAATTGCAAGTCGACTAACGGACCGTCTATAACCTCTAAATGCTTCCATATTCAGAAACATCAGCAGTCAGATTTACAAAAAAGTAATAATGCATACATATTAATAGATCACATTTTGTCCTTTGGGAAGTATATATTTTAAAAAGGCTAAGGCAGCAAGAGTAGCTTTTCAGAAAACTCTAAATGCTATAATTGTTTTATATGAATTACAGTGTTTGTATTAATTAATGAATGTTTGGTATATGTAAGTATTTGATAAATACAGACCAAGAAAAAAAATAACCCATCTTTTAAGATGACATATGAAAAAAAAAAGCTAAACATATTGCTGTTTGAAGGTTTGGAACCGGTTAAGTACAAGATTATTTTAACCACATTTCAATGAGGAACGTGAAATATGGTCCATGAAGTCATGCAATTCAGCAGAACATTTTTTTCCTTCTTTTTTTTTAAATCTGGTTAAATAGAAACAAAAGCAAAATTGCCAGTATACCTCTTCAGTCATATTTTAATCCAAGTTTTTAAGAAAGCTGCCTGTAGCTAATAAAAAGTTGTATCCCTAGGGCACTCTGTTGTAAGAATCAAGAGGCATTGACCCACTCTTGGTAGCAGTAGCTGTGTTGGACATGGCAGGAACACATGTGGACACTTAGTCCTTATTCTGGGGAGCTGCTGAGGAGATGAGAAAAAAGGGGAAAGAAGAGCTTGCAGGAACAGGACTGCAATTTTGAAACCTAAATCTAATATCACTTTATTAGATGGAGTAGAGCAGAATTCATTTTCATAGGTGTTGGTTCTAAGTCCATTGCTTCTGGTTTTCTGTCAGTGTAAATCAGTTGGAAATAGCTCTCGTGACATTGGTTACAACTAACTGATATGAAGTCACCAGCATGAAATGTGGATCAGTGCTAGCATATCTATTTGTAGTGTTCTTTCAAAACCCTATGTAAAACGTTTGCTTTGGTGTGTGAGAGCAAAGGAAAAGCTTTCTCAAGTAACAATGCAACAAAACTGTGTTATTTCTATTTTCAAGTTGAACAAGTGGAGAACTATTTTAAAATCAGTTTTAGGTCTTTATTCCTACCCCTAAAACATCTTTAGGCTGGTCAGGAAATCAGGAACCAGCAAGATATTAGCTAAGATAGAAAATCTGCCAAATACTGTTTCTGATTTCTTTATGCAGGGTGTCAAAACACACCTGTACACAAATGACAAGTCACTCTGGACTATAGTGACAGCCATACATGATTCACATTCTTCATATTTCCCACACAGACGTTTATGTACCAGAAAAATAAAGAAGAAAAAAAAAATCCATGAGCTAGTTATATAAAATAATGCAAACCAAGCCAAAGAATGACTATAAATTATGGGTTTTAAATGCAACAAGAGAACAAAATACTTTTGATAGAAGTTTCTCTCTCTCACAAAACCTCTCCCATAATTTTCAAACATCTCTGCTGCCTGCTTGCTGAAAGCTTTCAGAACTTTGAGTACATGTATTCCTAACCAATTTATATCAATTTCATGTTGCACAGAACTTCCATATTCATCATCTGATCTACCTTAATGTCAATAAACATCCTGTTTGAATGTATTTAGGACTGACAAGTCATCAGAAAGGAATCTTTCTCTGCTGACCACTGCTGGCATGGACCCAGGACCCCTGTTTGCCCTGGAAACAGGGAGGAGAGGTAGGAATGCCATCACCTCCTCTGTAGGACCGTGTGACCGGGACACCCAGACACAAAGCTGGGCTGCTCCTTCTGTAGCATTTTCTGCCCATGAGGAGCAGGATGTTTAGCTCTGAGCTCCTCTCACCCTCACCGTGACAAGTCTCACAGCAGCGTATGGCACTGGATCACAAACTGGCAGCCTAAGAGATGTTTAGAGCAGGTACTCAAACGCTTTGTCTGCACGTGTGGCAGATTGGTGCGTTTGAGATACAAGATTGCCTAAGGCATCACGGAATCCACATAGACTTGGACAGGCATTCAGATGTATCAACAACAGTAGAGTTGAAAAAGCTATTATTACTTGGAATTGCCACTTCAGGCTCTGACATTCTGTTCTACTTGTGTACACACTCCTGAAAAACTGAGCACAAAAATAGCAGCAGAAACAGAAATATTTAAAAACACATAATCTAAAATATTGCAAATATACTTGGCCTCTTTCTTCAGGAACACAAATGCTTAACTGTTTTCTGAACATAATAATCAGAAGCAGAGAATTTCGTATTGTTTGAGATTTGTATGCTAAATAACTGTGTTAAAAGAATATTACTAGGGGTCAAAATTCAAGGCCTGAAAGTTATAAATCACAGAATGAAAGTTGCCTGCATAAACTTAATGCAGCCTTCTACCTAAAACTCCTTTTGGCAATTTTCTGCAAGATCCTACATCAAAGGATACAAAGGTTTATTGGCACAGCCAAATTTCCTTTCTCCTTGTTGTTCAGTGTACTGCCTCTGACTACACAGTGTATTGTCCAAGCTGTGTTTTGAAAAAAAAACGTTTTAATTCATCTATGGAATTTTGGGTGAAATTTATTATAACAGTGCGCCAGGATTTCACATAAATACACCTCCATGATTTGAAGGAATATTATCAGCTCTTAAAGGTGGGAAACAGAGATTAAAGGTACCTACTCATGTTCTAAATATGAGGTTCAAAGTACCTGATTTAGACTATTTAGTGCTATATATCACTCAATCATTTGCAATTGTGCATTCTTCAACACATGAAAGCACCATATCTAAAGTTGGATATAAGAAAAAAAAAAAGAAGAAAGACGAATAATGACTTCTTAAAAGCATAGCTTAATTGAGATCTGATGAAAGTACTATGGTAACAAAAAAAGTAAAAGGATGGCGAGGCAAAAGTCTTGCCTTTACTGTTCTATACATGCACAAAGGCATTTGAGAAACAAAAATCACGGGGTAGAGCTTAGAGGCCCAAATGGAGGTTGGGACCCAGCTGCAATAAATACTGTCTGAACATATCCTGTAAACAAATTCCACACTGGAAAGACTTCACTGACAAGGCAAAGAAAGCAAAAGATCTCAAGGCAACCAAAAGCAAGAGAAGGAGCTAGACCAAGCTGTGCATTAGCCTGGCAGTTCTGAGAACGGGCTCTAGGTTTCCTGAAACCTTGTCTGCTGCTGTTGTTGACATCTGGCAAACACTGTCTGGGGTTTTGGGAGGGGATGCGTTTGGGAAATTTAATTCCTGCTCAAAGCATATAAAGGGCTGCAATGTTAACTGTAGTCGTAATCTCAGCCCTGATGATATAACAAATACTATTATCATTGTTAATACTTATAATATTTAGCCATATATTAATGTAGAGTAATTGCTGTTAAAATTTAGCTTTTAACAAAGTTATAAAAATATTGTAAGAACAGCTATCGTGCGTTAACATTTTAATGGCAACCACTGGCACAATAACTTTTGTATAGGCTCGTTCTGGAAATGCATGAACCACGGATGACTGAGAAACAAAAATCAACACTTGCCTACAGTGCAGGGAGCATGGAAGCTAAAGAGTTACACACATGCAAAAATCCAAATGAGTCAACAAATACTGTGAGAGTGCCAAAAAATAGTTTAGCTGAACATGTGGACTTCTTGTTTATGCAAGCTTTTCAGAGAATGTTTTTCATAAAAGAGATGTAGCACTGTTTAACGCTCAGTCACTGTTTCAGGGGCTATGTCTTGGCTGCACTGTGTTCAAGAGTTTAGACTGCTACTGAAGGAGGAAACAATTCTCTCCTGAGGCAGTTATGATTTAAACCTCTTACTAGGGTGGAGAAGTTTGTTTTATCCTACTTTTTCCCTCCTTTCTTGCTGTTATTGGGCACACGTGGCATCCATCAATTTCTTGCTACACATTTTGCACGCAAATACCAATAGATAGAAGCATTGTGTTGCAGCTGCAGGACAAATGTGTGAAAACCTCCATTCTTAAGGGTCAAACAATGCAAAAAAATAAAATAATTAGAAACTCTAACAAAGCCTTAATGAAAATTTCAGTAAAATCCATGTTCATCACATGAACATTTGATCAGAAATGATAGCACATAGATTTGACAGTTTATAGTATGGTGGTCTGAGGAAAAAGAAACAGGATTTCATTGTGTACTCCTGAATACTTGGTGGGTTTCAGGTTGCTTTGCCATGTTGCAGTCATTCCACGCTATTGTAATATAAATAGAAACTTAGAATTTCTCAGGAAGAAGGAAACATGTTAATTTTATCTACTGCTTTTAAAACTCAAAAAAAAAAATCTGCTTGAATGATTTGCCTTTAAAAGAATTAAGTATGAGTTGATACTCATATATTCTTCAAAGGCTATACTAACTACTCCTAGTGAAACCTTGTCTCTGTTCACCACCCCCAAAGCCCTGTTGAAGCTGATGAGAATTTTGCTACTGAATTCAGTGAATGATTTAATTCTTTCCCATTAGATGCATTCAGAAATCAAAAGCTTTTGTTTGGCAAGGTCTAGTTTCCATTTTATCCAAACCATCGTAGCTCAGGGAACAGGGAAAGTCAACTCCCTGACGAATTCTAAGAGCAATTTGTGTACCTCTTAGTCAGCTACAGAATCATGCTTACTTGACTCTCAGGTATTCTTTAATCTATTCTTTAGATTGTAAGCATTAAATTAAGACAATAGGACAAATTCTCTTTCCAGCAATCTTTCTACAAATGAAAAATCAGATATGTGGCTTTTTGCAATAGGAATACTTACACAGCTTGAAAAGCTGCAGAGCAAACTACTCAGTTTATCTACTTGATTGCCCTAATTCTTCAAATACCTTGCACCTAGAACAAGTAAAAATGGCTTTCCTGGAAAGCACAGTTCAAGCACACTAGTTTGTCATTCAGAAGGATACACATCAACCTCTCTATACACAGCCTGTATCCAGGAGCCTGGTAAGTGAAATCCTCCAATACTTAGCTCTGCACATGAAGAAAAGTAATTGTGCAATTGTCAAATTTTCCTTGCCTTGAATTTGAGAACCTTGGACATAAAGATAGCTCATCATAGCCTGTTAAGGCACCAAGACAAATGAGCTGTTTTATATGTGGGGCAAGTCAGTGATTTCATAGCCGTTTCACTTCCAGAAGTGTCATTTATGTAAGTGGGTGAGGCCACCCACACGGTCCAGTGTTGTGGTCTGGTTGCTCTGTTGGAAAAAGCAATATAAAGTCAGTTTTTTGGCTACTGTCAGTGCATCCAGATGATTTCAATTTGTTAGGATTCCACTTGAGTGGTCAGCATTACTTTGACAAAACTGTGCCAACAGACAACTCTTTCTGCAGCCTTAAGGATTTCAGTACACACTGGGACTAGGCAGAGGTACAGAGTTTTTAGCTTTACAATTACCCATATGACTTCTTAAAATTGGGTCCATGAGGTAGCCCCCATATATTCAAGAGTTTAGTATGTGGCTTACGCACAACAAACACTTTACAGAGCTCAAATTTCTACTGATGGAATAAAGAGAGATTATGACAATAGCTGTTCCTTGGAGAACCATAAATTGAGTTCATTTTTAAGTACTGTTCAGGCTCTGGAAAGTTATATGAGACATTAGACTTACCTTGCCCATTAGTAGTCAAATCAGTAAGTGCCAAAACCAGAAATTAACATGATAATTTTTATGCTTGTTTCTAAGTAGTTTAAATTTCCTATGTAGGACAGCAATATCACAGAGATCATTCTGTTTCAATGTACGTCTGTCAGCTACGAGGATGAAAAGCCCTTTGGATCATGTAAGATAATCTGTTGATCACAAACTAAGTTTAAGTTTTCAAAAGGTGCTCCTTGAATTTTGTGATGGCGTTTTACCGTGCAGTAAAAGAGAGGAAATAGCCTTGGCTCTTCTTAGGTTCCTGGTGTTCAGCAAGTTAACCATCAGCATGAGTCCAAACTCATATTGGCAAGAATCTCATGTCCTCAGAATTTCCATCTACTGGTTTCTGTTTCATTAGAGAGATGGTGTGTGGAGAACAAATGGGTTCTCTTTTTAGACATTCAGACTGTTGCATAGGTTGTTAAATCATCCAAGGATTTAAGTGGTTTAAAACTATTTAGAACTAAGACTGTGGCATAACAGACAAGAAACATTTCTTACCTAAGTACTGTATTTACTCAGAAAAAGAAATGACATTGCTGATGCCATTGATTAACACATTATCTGACACAAAGGCCTTGGAACCACAGTCCAGGTAGCACTTTACTACTTGGAATTGACAGAAAACATCTTCCCACTTCCTCACCTTGTCCTTCTACCTTCACCAAACGTGTAAAGTTGACTTATGGAAAGTGAGATGTTTCTAGAACAAAGTTGAGTGTCTAGACAGAGAAAAAGATCATTTCATGACACTCTATTTCCAGCACTCAGGGAACAAACCCATCAAGTAATAGTAACCCAACTGGTAAGACACACACAGACTTTCCTGCTTTTTACTGAATTTATGGACTTCCTGAGCCAACTAGGAATTTTATGTTTACAGAACTGCTAACGGCTTGGAATATTTTACAGACCTAACACTGAATTGATATCTTACCCAAGTTAATAAAATTCTGATGCATAAAATAAGCGGATTTTACCACACAGCAAGAACTTGACCTATTTAACAATAAGAAGCCAGGATCATCTCAATGCCTTGGCACATGTCTGTTAGAAGTTATGAACAATAAGTAACTGGGATCACTATGAATTGACTGCTGTATGAAGCAGCAGAAAGGCCAATCAGATAGAAATTCTCCTTTTGACTCAGCAAATATTGAGCTGAAGCCCAAACACAGTCCTAACAGCAAAGCTATTGTAGTTGTTCAGTCATGGGAACAGTTAGAAAGTGAATTTTATGGGTTCAATAGCTTTTGTGGCATCTTCCCAAAATTAACTGGGGAAATCATGGGCTTCAGGATCTAAAATTCTACCAGTTGTAGGAGATATGAAAAGAACAAGCCCACATTTTAAATAAATATGGGAAAATCTTAGATTACAAAGTCAAAATATTCTCTTTCCAGCACAGCAGAAAGCCATTTAGAAGAAACTATGCTCCTACACAATAAATCACAGACATAAAAATGGTATTAATCTTAACATATATGTACAAACTAACAGGTATGCAGATCAAGTCACCCAAACTTCCAGTAAAACCTTCTCAGAGCTGAGGCTAGAACTCTCAGCACCCAACAACTGCAATACACTGTGAAATTCCCTGTCACAGTCCCAAGAGGTTTATGAAAGGTCCTGTGTGATTCTGAGAAAGCAAAGTTCTTCATCCTTTCTGAAATAATCTACACTTACTGTGTTAAAATGGTTCAGTAACAAACGTAAATTCATAATCTGTGTATTTTAAACAAATGGACAGTCTATGTTGCATTAGGAAGGAAGAAATTTCTGGCAAATTTCTCATCTCAGTGGAAATAAAGAGCTGCCAGCTGCATAGAAAATGTTGCTTAAAGAAAATTTGGGGAAAACTTAAAATATCTCTATATCCTTTCCACTTTCTTATGTGTATTTAAATGAGCGGTAACATACCAAATTTGAACTCTTGAAATAAAAGTCTGAACAATGTAATTTCTATATTTAGCATGCTAGTAGTCCCGTGCCAAGATTCAGTCTTTGGAATATTTGCTGCATACGTACCACATGCATGTTACTACAAGAAGTAACAAATATGTAACATCTGGCATTTTTGTCTTCCAGTCAGTCTTGAAACATGAAAAGTGAGGTATTTTTGCACAAACTAAAAATGTGCAATGCCTAAATGTACATCCAGGCTTAGCTTAGGAAAGGCTCTATTTGCTAACACAGACCATTCTTCCATCTCATAAAGCTTTTTTGAAAGCACTGAACCCCAGCTAACATTTCAGCCAAGACTGTCTGATCTACTCCGTGGCTTTTAGAAGAGTGGACTTCACTTCTCTTTGCTCACAGAGAACTGAAATATTTCTCTTCTGAAAGGTCTATTCAACACCTTCAGTATTCATACTATCAGAATTAAGTTAGATTTAGCTGTCATTAAATATTCTTCTATTCAAAGAGGAAAGGAACAAACATATATTAAAGTATTTAGTCATGATGTAAGATTCTATGCCAGTGTTGTTTCTATGACAAGCTGCAAAATATCTTCTTCTAAGCTTTCTAATTTTTATCTTCCATAGGATGGGAAAGGTACAGATGCTGTCAGCAGGGAGTGAAGAACATATCAGGCAGAAGAATCTGGATCTGGAAAATCTGTGTTCAAATGGTAAACACAGAAGAGTTCAAAACCAGTACAGACAACACATCGATCACCAGGGCTCAACTAGAGAACTGATGAAGACAATTAATTTGTGATTTGTATAAAAAAATTGTAGGTAATAAGAAGATAAGAAATTGCTGAAAACATAAAGGGGATTAACTGAATCCAAACAGAGTTTATAACAAGATAATCAGATGTTTAAACTTACACGACCAAGCTTATAGCCCTGATCGCTGCATAATGGAATGTGCACATTAAGCTTGTTTTCCAATGATTTTTTTTTCTTTTTAATCTAATCACACAGATTTTATTATCAATACTGTATATTTGGATCTAATTGAAAAAATTCTGTGTGATTTCTTGCCGGATACAAATCATATGCCTTGAATAAGGATTAGCTGGATAACTCACAAGTCCCCTAGGGAAAATATGTTGTACAGACTACTCCTCATAAGTGGGGATTAATATCAAATCCCACAGGAAGTCATGCACTGCAGTGTTTGTTTTCATTTCACTTTATATTTACTGGCAGTTTACACTGTTCTTTCAGCTTGTGTTTAACAGACACTGCAGCATGACAGATTTTTCAGCACATGTAACATCATGCCTCACATTTTGGCCACCTGATGGTATTTCCTAGATATAGTTGTTGTCCAGTGGGTCTTACAAAATTGAATGTGGTGTGAACTGAGATTTACCACATGGAATGTGTTCCCTTTCAGATTTTATTGGTATAACTTTTTCAAACTTAATAAGGTATCGACATGGCAGTTGCTACCACTGCTCACCATTAATCTTGGCGCTGATGTTCTCACCCTCAAGCAGCTTCATTCATTTTTTGCTCTTGTTTAACCTGGATAATTATTTCCCATGTGTCTGTAG
>VYZT01050840.1:0-15513 GCA_013400735.1 Pomatostomus ruficeps | reverse complement strand
CGCGCGTACGCGCCCGCGCTCCCGCCCCGCTGGGGAAGGGGCGCCGCGTCCGCTCCGCGCCGGGGCTTGGAGCCGGGATGGGGTCCCAGGGCGTCCCGCCACTCGGCGCGGGGTGAGGGGGGAAAAAAACCCCCAAAATCCCTGTAGCTTCGCCGTGGCGACCGGTGAAGGGCGAGGTGAGCTCGCTGCTCCCTCCCCTCGCTGCGAGGGGACCTGGCGGCAGTGCCGGGGTGCGCGGGGAAAGGGGAGAGGCGGGCCGGGGCATAACCGCAGGCATAAATCTTATTTCGCTTAATGCCGGGCTACAGCAGTGAAAGTGAGACCGTCGCCGGAGCAGCGTGGCACACCTTGTTTTACTGCCCCCAGTAACCTTAATTTAGATAAATCTTGTGCCATAAAGTTCTTTTCATCCTCCTAAAGCGCAGGATTGAGTTATTCGAAAGGAAACGATATTTTATGCAAGTTTGTGTTAATAAGAATATTGAACGATTTGGACATAAAGCCGTAGCTCCGCGGTGTCAGGTCGGAGGGAGCCCCCAGGGCAGTACCTGCTGCAGAGCAGCCGGATCTGCTTCTCCTGCGGGAACTTAGGCTGGAAGGGAGGGCAATTTCCCCGTCTCCAGTGCTCGGGACAAGGGTGCGTGTGTCCGTAGCTGCGTTGCCCTCTCCTGGACCGTGCAGTCCCGCGGTGCGGGGCGGCTCTCGCTGCCCGGGAGCCCCGCTGGGACCGGGGCCGTGACCGTGCGGAGACGCGGTGCGCTCCTCCATGCAGAGCGCCCCGGTAACCCGCTCGCAGCGGTGGGGCTCGGTTCCTTGCGCTCTCCTCCCTTCGCTGCAGCTGGCTGATTCTAATAAAGAAAATACCGCCGTCTGTTTTCTTTGTGCGTTTAAATTAGAAACATGTCTTGTGCCGACCGTACCGCTGGAAGAAGTAAGTATGGACGTGCCCGGCGCCGGTGCGGCTCCGTCCTCCACGAGGAGAGCATCGGCTCCCTGCTTCCCTGCCTGCTTCCCTGCCTGCTTTCCTCCCTGCCGCCGGGGCACTCTGCGCCCGGGGATGCGGGGCTGGCCCGGCGGCCCGCGGTGCCCGGTGCCGGCGGCGGTGTCAGGTGTCCCCGCCGGGCCCGGCCCTGTCGGGAGGGAGACGAGCCCAGGGAAGGCTCCGAGGAGAGCAGCTTCCGAGGGGTGGGGGAGATGGAGCAGGCTGCCACGAGGGCAGAGTCCCTGGCTCGCCAGGGCGCTGCCGCCGCTGCTCGCACGGTTTCTGGGCATCTCGGGGATGAGCAGGCTGGAGCAGGGCTCTCCGCCCCGGGGCGCGGGTAAGTGCCTGCGGAGCTGCCGCCTCCCCGGGGCCGCGGCCGCCCGGAGCGCTCGGACGCTCCGTAGGCGCGGGCGGGAGCGCCGGGCGGGAATCGCTGCGCTTGGCTTGCGCGGAGCTTCTGTGCGCGGCTCGGCTGGCCGGGCGGAGCAGCCAGGGTCTCACGCCTCGCCTCCGTCTGCCCCCCGGCAAAGGGAAGAGTTAGTTGGGGCCGGGGGTCCCCTTTCACACGCCGCCGTCAAAGCTCCCGGCGCGGCCCGGGGCGTGCTCGCCGCCCGGCTGGCACCGCTCTCCGCGCCGGCGAGGGCTCTGCACAGACACCCTCCGAGCGAGGAGGGCTCCGCGGGGTCTCGCTTCCCGCAGAGAGCGCCCGACTCGGGGGTTACCGTGTCCT
The DNA here is from genome assembly GCA_013400735.1 of Pomatostomus ruficeps. Taxonomy (NCBI): domain Eukaryota; kingdom Metazoa; phylum Chordata; class Aves; order Passeriformes; family Timaliidae; genus Pomatostomus; species Pomatostomus ruficeps. The sequence continues at coordinate 13,801 of VYZT01050840.1, read as the reverse complement.
GGGCGCGGAGGAGATGCCGGAGCCTTCGGGCGGCCCGGGCAATGGCGGGGGGGACACGCGTTCCTTTTTTCAGGATAAAAGCAGGAGGAGGGGGCGATTCCCTTCCCACCCCCACTCCCACCCCCCCGAAAAGGTGCCTAATGATGTACCGTTACCAGTGTTCAGATTTAAAACAATTCATTACCAATTTTCCTGCCTGAGGTTGAAGCCCTAGTAAATAATAAATCAGCTAAACAAAAGCTGACTTTAATTTATTGCCCCAACGCTAATTAGAAACATCATTTGAGCAATAAACTTAAACACTTCCAGCAAATAATGCACGTGAAACCCTTCTCTCCCGTGTCTGGCCGTTTGTGGCCGCACTGCATTAAGACCAGCTTCATCTGTGGCGGAATTTGCTCTCGCCGGGATGAATAATTGAAGGGGGAACAGGATCCGAGGAGGCTATAATTGAAGAGCCCTTGTCACCTCTGCTTTTATGTATGTTAGTGTAGAAGTCCATCAGCAGCTCCTTGATGGTGTATAAAACGAAGTGGCATCCCCTCCAGCAGCAGGAGATACTGTATTCCATTAAAAAAGACCGTGTGCGTGTGTGTGCCACAGAGAGGGAAACTCTCAGGGCTAAAAGCCACTTGAAGCCTTCAGACCGATTGATCTGTATTCTCTCGTTATAATCCGTCTCATCATACTTGAGTTAATGAGGCAGGGGCGGGGGTGATCTGATGGTCCTTGACAAATTCATTAGGGAGGCTGCGGGACATTTTATTTGACTGTTAAACATCGTGTTTGTTTGGTTTAAACAGTGCCAACATCAGCATGCCGCTGCCTGGAGCTATAGTGTTTTGTTAGCAAGGGCTTCTGTAAAAAGATACTGGAGAGAGGACGCGGTGCGCGCGGTGTTTGCTCTTGCCTTGGCTCCTCCTGCCCCCTCCCGCTCGTACGGCAGGGAGCTCGGGCTAGTGCAAATCCAGCCGCGCAGGCATGGGATGTGCCACGGCATTTTCTTCACCCTCGGGATGGTGAAGGAACAGCGAAAGGCTGCCGTTAAGACTTTTTTTTTTTTTTTCCCAAGAGAACGCTGTGTATTTGTGTTAACCCCTAAAACAACAAAAGAAAAAAAAAACCAACTGGAAAGCAGCTCACAGTTTTAGCAATAAACGTGCAAGTTTCTTGCTGTGTTATGATATAGCATACTTGCATTTGATTGCCTAACCAGGTTATCAACGTGGCATATGTTGCATATTTCAGAGCCTTTTAATCGTGACTGTGTATTTTAAAGTTTCTATAACATGCTACTAATATAAGGTGTAATTTTTAAGGTAAATCAAAGTTTAATCAAATTGACTTAAGGCTGTTAAAGGATTTCTGCCAAGCCTGTCCTTTTTCTCTCCCTTGCTAAGAGGGAGAGGGAAAAGTGAATTCAGGAGCAGGTGCTCCCCAAAGGGCTGACAGGTATTTTTAAGAACAGCATATGAAATATGTATGTGTTTGTGTATGCTTTGTTCATGGCAGCTTTGCAGATGAGACCCAGCTAGCATTCCGTTATTTTCTGGTAGTTGGTTTCCTCTCTGTCCTTTCATTTAATGGAAACAGTTTTGCAGAAAACGGAATAATTAATCTGCTCGTGGAACCTTGTGTTGTGTTATTTTTTTCCTGGAGATCAGTCTTCAAACATTCTCAGCTTTAAGTGCTTTGTATGACTCTGCTTCCATTTATAGAAGAACTGTATGGGAAAAGAGCTAGTGCCCTTTGCCTGTCATTTTCATACATTCCTGCACTGCTGATGAAGCTTGAACTGCTGCAGGGAATGTATGGATTTGAAAAGAAATGATTCAGTAATGCACGTTGTGTTTCTCCACGGCAGAGCCAGGTTAATAGTTACAGCCAGTGCTGCACTGGGTTTGAGGGATACAGTTCGTCTTACATTCGATGGTGTACAGTGTGTACCTCTTTCTGGGAGCCATGACTTGGCACTACTGTCTGCTGATCTGTTTTGAGGTCTGTGTGGATGAAGTTACTTGATGGCACACACTGGAGGAGAAAAGATGATTTCATTTTTACAAATGTCATTAATGTATCTTCTCAGGCTAAAGTGTTGTATAAATCTTGTACTTTTTTTTCCTGTGAAGACTGAGTGGTATGGTAATTAAAGAATTTATACATGTTTCTAAGTCTCCCCTAGCTTTTGTTTCTTCAGCAGGAAAGGGGATGGTTCCAGCTACTCCTTTAAGTAGCTTATTTCTGCTTTCTTGTTCGATCTTAAAATGTGAATATGTTCATAATCTGGTGTTTAACCATAAGCAATCTGCTGGTGAGGGGCTTTCTCTAATGCTTTGAACTTTATATTAAAGGTAGCATCTTCTCTTTTCTCATGGTGACTAATGGTGAGTTCTTTTTGCTGTAGACTGGTTTGAATGCTGAATACTGTTTTGTGAGTTTACCTTTAATAAGGTGGCAGTCAGGGAAAATCAGACATGTACTAAAAAAGAACAATTCTAGTGCTTTTATAGAATTTTCATCTTGTTAGAACTTCATGTGGGCCTTTTGTTTGGATGCACTTGGGGTGGATGCATGCTGTTTCATCCACTAGAAATAACCAAATTCATGTGTGTTGGCTGGTCTTTATTTATGATAACTGATTAATTGCATTAATGACATCACTTTTAAAAAGTGAGAGCATGTAACATGCCAGGATTTTCTCAGCTTGACCTCCAGTTGAATGCATTAATACTACTTGAGAAAAAATATGAGGTGGGCTACAGAGATAATGTCTGGTTCTTAAAAATGCTGCAAGGCTGAATCAGTGCTTCCTTTAAAAGTGTGAAAACTACAAAGATGTTATAAGCAAAATCAAAGTTTTGGAAATGAAAAAAAGGAGGATTTGCAGGCTTTTGGCTTTTTTTGTCAGTAGCTGCAGATGATTGCTCTATTTATTGCCTCAGATGTTGATGTCTCTGTGCGTATGCGTAATGATGCCAACAAACAATAGCCTGTGTGGTTTTGCTGGTTAGACAGCTATTTTAGAGATCAAAATCTTCATGCAGCCTTGTCAAGACAAAGCATATGTATAAGTTAACCTAAAACTGTCCGAGTTACACTCTTTTAAAATGTCAGTTTCTAGATCCTGAGGCAAAAGCGCCTTGTTTGTAGGCTTGTGTTTAAAAAAGTGCTTTCTCAAAGACAACCTAGAGCAGTGTGAAATCCTCTGCTCCTCACCAGCCACTGTACAGGTTATAACCTTTCAGGGAGTTTCTAGGAGGGCAATTTATAAAGGCAAAGGGTGTTGTGGGAGGAGGGAGCAGAGGGGGCTCAATCTTCTCCATAGCTCTGGTGACTAGCATGGAATATATCGAGTCTCTCCCTCACTCCCCTCCCTGTATTTTAGGAAGATTTTGTTTTGACTTTGGATCTGATAGAAAAAGCATGCGATTTTTTTTTTTAATTAAAAAAAAAGTCCTGTTTGAGCAGTCTTCTACGTTCTCTTACTCAAATTAAATGCACAGTTAGAACCATCTACTTTTCTGTGTATTGTACTTCCTTGTATTGAATTTTTATCCTTTGAAAGTACTGTGTTGACATAAAAATAGTAAACTACAACTTCTAAAACCACTGCAGGGGTTTTGTTGCTACTTCTAATGAGAGAATCAAATCATAGCTATTGGTATTTTATATCTTGCTGTGCATATCTCATTTCAAAATAACTCCTTCATGTTAATATGCTCCTCTCTTTTTAATTTTCTTATGAATTAGGTAAAACCTGTGTGCAAAATAGTTCAAGGTACCATCTCCCGCTGCTGGAAAGGGGAAACTGCATTGGCTCAAATAATGTATAGAAGCCATCTGCATAGCTTAATTGAAATAATATTTGGTGATCTAAGAGATGGGAATTGTTCCTTTTCTTTAACCATCTGAAATAAAACTAGGATGTAAACCAGCTGTCTTGGCCCATGGAAATCAAGGTTCTGCCAGTCTGTTTCTTTTCTTCGTTTTCTACTTCTATCTTCCTTTATTATCTTTGTATCCCAAGGAGTCTTTCTTATTTTCTAACTGGTTTTGTCTGCAACAAGGGGCTGGGTTGGTGTGTTTAAATAGACTCTGGGTAGAGTGAAAAATCTTTGATCTATGGCTATGACTGCTTCCAAATGATTTGCTTGCTGGGACTGGACACTGTCCATGCCCTTTCACTTCCCTATCAGATAGGCACACAAAAAGGACTTGACATGCTACCAGATGCATAGTTAATCATTGCATTAGGTCTGTAAAGGGGACCATCCAGACTCAATTAGGTCTACCATTTTTAACTAGTGTTTGCCCTGTAGTTTGTTTGGAGTACAATATTAATTCTAACTGCCATTCTGTTTATCTGAAGCGGCTTTAACGCGGTTCTGTGCTTTCGTTTTCGAGGAGTCTTCTCTGCATTTGTGCCGTTTTGTGTAGATTTAGACCATTATGTATTTGTTACAAGGTAACAAATACTATTGCAGTGTAACATTATCTGAAGTTCTAATGAGAAAAGTTTTTGTCTTTTTGTAATTCGGCAGTTTTCCTTTCTCAATTCCAGTTTTAAAAAGCGCATTTGTAATAAGCTAAATGCAGCAGCTGGCATTTATTGAGGCAACATTCAGAAGTAAAGCTTACAAGGGTACCTGGAGTTTTGGAACTGAGTCTTAAATGCTGAAAACCAAACGGCAGCATTTTTCCTCTCTCTAATTTACCGAGAGCTCACTCTTATATCTGGCACTGCATGGTTTTGTGTGAGAAGGATATTAAGGGTGCCTGAGTTAAAAAGGTCCAGCTGCAGAGTAAAAAGCGTTGCTTAAATTATTGTTCTGGATCTTGCCTGCGATTTCTAGGAGTTGTTTGGATATTTACATTAAGAGTTATTAACTGTATGCACTGAAGAAAGTCCACTGAAAATTCCTGGCTTTCTCAGCGTTTCAAAAAATTAGTCTCAACTACAGTTCGTAGATGTAGCCAGTCCTTTCATGGTATGAAGAAGCTTAGGTGTTCAAATTGTATAAATTCTTTGGATCACTCATGATGTCTGCATTTTCCAGTAGTGTTTATATTGGGTATGGTAGGGCCATGGAAGCAGGAGCATAAAAGGACATAAAATAATTTTTGATTGAAAATTAATATATAAGAAAGGAGCACTAATCAGAGACTTTAGAAATATATTCATTTGGGTTTAATATTTATTTATTTTGGAAGAAAGGAGGAGCAAGGCATTCAGCTATTAATTTTTTTTAAAAAATCTATATATAATTATGAAAACTGTTGTATTAAGCTTCAGATTATCATTCAGCCTTTACTTTAGATCTGTGATTTCTTGCTTTAGTTCTTTGCTTCATAGTTGTCAGTATTTTTTAGAGGAGGGCACATGCATTAAAATGTAACATGTATCATTTGGTTGTAGTCACAGGGATATTTAGAAGTTGCTAATGGACTTCCAAGATGCAGAAGGTGCAAGTGGGTACTACTCAGAAGTGCTGGGCTAGTTAGGGCTCTCTGGGGATTTTTAAATAATTTATGGCTACCTGCTGCTCCGAAATATAGGTGTGTGCCGGTGTATTTTCCATGAATGTTTCGTATTGATGCATATAAATACTCAACGGAGAATAATCCTAATACAAGAGTCCTTTAGAGGCACAGACAGGTGGCTTTCCCCCATCCATCACCCATCCTGGAGTTCATTCTGACTGGCATCTGCATGCCAGTGCGCCTCCAGAGGAGAATTGTTTGTGTACTTTGGGGGCTTCCAGAGTGCGAACTTGAAAGAAAGTGGGGCTTGAAATGTGCAGTCATTTGTGAATTTATGTTTTATCTCCCTTCACTTGAAAATTTATGAGGAGAGTGACTTAGGGTGCTTGCGTTGTGTGTTCCAGGGCTTGCCCCCACTGATAACACCCTTGTTGGCGTGAAAGTGTAATGCAAATTATGACAGTTACAACCTTCTGTTTTGTTTAACCTGTCAGTGGATTTCCTGGCTCAGTGCTGAGGGCAATGGCGTGTTCAGCTAGTTCCATATTCACCTAAACTTAAAAGGTCAGGTTTCTAGAGGCAAGCCTAGTCAAAGCCTAATTGATGAGGAGGGCAGGGGGACAGAATTTACTGTTCTGTTGGCTAGTTTCATATCGTTAGGTTGTCCTGAAAGCATCAGGCAGTCACAGCCCCTTTCATGTAAGTGCTGACCCTAGACAGGAGCTGACAATCAAAGGAGGCAGCCACAGGAACCGGTGCAAGTGGGCTATTGATTTTTCAGTTAGATCTAAGTAGTTTGTAGTATGGGTAATGGGTGACAGAGGCAGGTATGTCATTATCAATGAGCTCCAGAACGGTAGCGACAGCCCCCTCTCATATTTCCTTCAGCACTGACAGTAGGCATCCTGTGCTGGTCAATAAATCGCCCAACCTTTTACTGACAAGTGACTTGGAGGTGGGGGTGGGGGGAGTCAAAGAGCTAAACTTCCCCTACTTGAACTTGACATGGATGCAGAGCAAGAATCTCGACATCTGCGTTCCTGGCTCATCAGGCACGGAGCTGAGGAGAACGTAGGGAACAAAGCAGTGGGAGCTGTGCAGCCAGGGAAGGTTAACCTTATTTTATACCCTCCAGAAAGTCAAAGATTTTCTCGAGTTGCAATAGCTTAAAACACTGGCTTTCTGTATCAGCATGATCTGGTTCAGTAGTTAATTTAGGTTACCATGGCAGGGCTTTGTTTTTTACGTTAGTATTGCTCTGCATTTAATCACGGTTATACTGCTGTAGCAGCACAACAGTCACAGTCTGCCATTCCAAATCCGCTTTTAATTCCTAGTTTCCTCTTCTTAAATTTCATATATGGAGACCATTTAAAGATATTGGAGGTTTCTTATAAATCCAAAGTGTTAGCAATACAGTTTCTGTTCTGACTACCAATGCTCTTTTGGGTCAGTAGTGGAGGACCAATACTTTAGGAAGCTGAATAAAGTTTTTATGACTTGGATTTTACTAGCTGTGGTTTCTGAATTTAATAGAGGTAGATCCAGATTTTAGCTTTACACTTAATTAAATTCTGAAAGATATTGGGAGAACATAAAAATAGTAATAAGTGGTGGTTTGCTTTTTTTAAAAGTATACCTGTATGGAAAATCAGTTAAATGAACTCATGCATCTTAATCTGAATTTCATGAAGTTTTCTAATATTGTTACTTTATTTGAGGGCTGTAAGTTGTCTGCATTTTTTCAGAAGTTGGAATTCAGTCAGGTTTTATGTTGTGCACAGATGTTAACGAAATAGCATATGCTTATAATTAAAAAAAAATCTTTAGACAAATTGAAATAAAGCAGAAGAGTAAATGTTTTGAAAAACTTCCTTAAATAGCTCATTGCTATGGTATCTTGTTCAACAATGTTTGTAATGTTACACAGAGCAGGAATCTGAGACTGTGTGTGTTGAATAGCTGCAAAGTATCATCTATAACTGAAACTTTCATCTGTCTGCAGCAGCTAACGCTGTTTTCTTCGTGACTGGCTCTTCCACTGCGAGGGCAGTGTTGACACAGACTCAAGAAGTGAAGTTGAAATTTATCACTGCATTATGAAATCCTTCAATAAATATTTATATAAGCTAAAAATCCGGGTACCTGTACGTTTGGAGCAGTTATGAAATTAATTAGTTGCAAAAATCTGTTTAGACATTGCATTTACCACTTTGCCTGTTGAACAAAACTTTGGAAGAGGGGCTGGCTAGCTGTGTTCCAGAAGAAAAAAATTTTCAATTACTTGGATTAAAGGTGTGCCGGGTTGTTTGAGTACTTCAGTGTTTAATGGGAGTTTTTCTTCTGTCGGTTGTTTTCTTTATCCTGCAGGGCCATTTTTTTCTTTTTTTGTTAAACTAGGTAAAAAGTACAGCCATGCAGTCTGAATCTTACTTTTTCTTATAAACAGGTATAGCCTCCTTTACTGTATTTTTAGTGTTGCTGGCATGCTGGGTTATTGCAGAAATGTAAAAAGGAGCTGTAGAAAGGCGACAAATTAAATTTTCATGAAAGAACCCCCTAATCAGCAGTGACAGGGCAAGAGAAAGATGATTGCCACTTGGTCATTGTGGAGAGGCACTTAGACTTGGTGTCAGGGCTTCTGTTAATGATGACTAATGTCTTTCTTGGAGAAAACGCATGCTCAAACATGCTACAGTCCAGAGAAAGAATGGGGGGATAGGCACATGAAGGAAGAAGGCTGTGAATCCTAAAACAAAAGCTTAGGTCTTTGGATGAACAGGGTACAGTGTTTTCGCAATGTCAGAAGGCAAGGCTATGAAACTGTTCTTGTTGCACTATTTAAGCAAAATAATATTAAAAAAAATATGTAGATATACTCTGTTGTGGGCTATGTGGTCTCTGCTGCTTTAATTAAAAAGGGGGGTAGTGATGACACTTATGTGTAAGCACACTGATCAGAAATCAACAGTCACATTTACTCCTGTTAACAAAGCTTGCTTTTTTAAAAGAACAAAAGCTGCTGCAGTATATTCTTTCCTAAGCATAGTGCTTTGTTGAATAAAACTTCCATAGCCAAATGTAAAATGACTCAAAAGACCTTTTTCAAATCTTCATGCTTTGGTTTTTAGGTATATTGGCAAAAAAGAGGTGGCACGTGTCATTCCTTCAGCTTTTTCCAAAGTGAGACCTTTCAGAAGGGCATTTGCAATGCTTGTCGTATATTTTCATATACGTCTTATTGGCCTGACAAGTCTAGAGGACCATGAGAAAACAGATGTCATTGCATTCAGACAGCACTAATTACTCTGGGATTTTTGCAGCCTCAGTGCTTGTGTGTAGCTGTCGATTATGACTGTTTATGTGGCCTATCGTGGGCACACGTTGCATGTTCAGATGGTGCCACCAGCCTTTGTGTTCCCTATTAGCACACAATAAGGTGGAAAAATCAGCAACAAGCATCACAACAAGGAAATGCCTCAATGTGAGACTTCTGCATGCATTTTGCTAAAGATTGCATTCACAGTCCTTATTAGATTTAAGTGTTTTAGCATCTGTTTGCTAACTGGAGTGCAGTGCAGTGGCTGTCAGTGTTCACCGTTGTTCTTTATGTTGCAGGCTTTCGTTTTCTGCAGTTGTATAAACACTACCTGAAAAATGCTGATTGACCCAGCAGTTGTCAGAAATTTCCTGCCTCTAACCTTTGTACCAAGCTGAGAGATTTTTCTATGTCTCAGTTCATGTTAGAAACCAACAGCCTTATTTTATTCTCCTACAAACTGCATTGTTGGTACTTCCTTGGTTAAATTTTCATAGCAACTCTGTCATTTCAGAGTCCTTTCTTCCTCTGCAGCAATAACTGCTGCAGGATTTCTAACACAAAGTTCAAGCAGTGGTCACGCTGTGGCCGTACTTGGTGTGTTATCTTGAATTTTGGTGCGTGCTTTATAAGCAGAACAACCGATGTTAATCACAGATTGGAAAATGAGAGCTCCAATAATGTAACTTCACATGCTGATGAAGCAGAAATAGAAGCAGCTTTATCAAAGATGTATGATGAGATAAAACTGCAGTCTCTGCTGTACAGTTATAGTAATTATGACTAATGAACCGTCCAGTCTGGATGAAATGGCATGCCCACAGGGACTGTGGCCAATCAGTTGTGACTTATGCAAGCTGAACAAAACATTGATGGTGTTCCAGATTCCCTGTAAGAACAGGAAGTGTGGCCTTTGTTTGGAACATCAGCTTTGTCAAGTTATTTTCAAGCAGTTCAGGAATAAACGGCATTAGTAAATAAAAGTCTTAAGGGTTTGTTGGGGTTTAAAATGGGCGTAAAGAATTACAATTTGCCATGTCAAATATACCTGCATGAACCCCCCTGTGAGGATGGCACATATACTGCAAATATACTTCAGAGTTGTTCTATCATTTTGCTAATCTGAGTCATTGGAAGCACATGTTACATTGTAATCTGCTGAGCACAATGAAAGCCAAAGATGCAAAACATGTGAACATCAGCTTGTATCTTTTCAGGTTTACTGTGGTAATGTGGAGTTTTAACAAATTTGCTTGAGCCCTGATACTTTCATTTTAATTTTGAAGCACACTGCATTATAAACCAGTTTATAATTTGTAAGCGGGAGAAGACAGGTGTAGAACTTGTAAGACAATTTCTTGTAGTAAGAAGGTTAATTCACAGTGGCAACATACAGTGGGGCTTCAGTAAGTTTTGACAAAGTATAGACTAACGGAGTAGTAATTTTAAACCAGTTTATTTTTATGAAGACAATGTGTCTAGCTGTAAAAAGAAAAAAATACCCAAATTCTGAATACTAAAATGCAGAAGTGCAGATTATGTGGGGACTTCTGAATTTAATTGTATGATAATAGCAGTGCACAAAAAATACTTTTCTAAACATAATTCTGTGCTAAGTTGTTTAGGCCCAGCCTGGAAGCAGTTGTGGATCAGCAAATGTTTGAGGGATTTGGGAGTGATCAATATGTTACAGATGTTAGTGATACATTACAATCAGTTTAGCATTTTGCCTGAACCCCTCCAGAAGGCTACAAAGAAAAAAAAATCAAAAATTAATTGCAAACAAACTAATATAAAAGTAGGAAATGTCTCTCTGCTCACTTATCCACCCCCTAAACCATTTAGAACAAACTTAAAGCATTATTTGACAAAAAACATTTGTTAGGCTGTTGTGCTGTTTAACAATGGTTTACCCACTTACAACAAGAAATCTCAAATACTTTAACACTTCTGTAATTTCTGTTTTGAAAGTGTACAGAGGTACTTCAGGGGGCCCACACAGAATAGGAATCCTTTTCTTTTGTCTCTTGCAACAAAGCATCTTGCATTAAATACTGCAAATTTAAACAATTCAGAGTATAATGTTAAGATAAAGAATGCTGGTAAGTAGATTCTGAAAATGACTGCATTTTGGCTCTGCTAAATAATTAAGGGTAAGATCTTTGGGAGACTGTGGCACACTTAAGTATGAGTCTCTTCCACAATGTCATTTCACAATCAATAGCGTGCAATGCATTATGTACATTATCTAATCCTACTGCACAGAAAGTTGCATTATGATCACTTTAATGATTATGTCAGAATTGTGCCAGTGAAGTCAGGACTGAATTTGTTAGAGGATGTACAAATGTACAAAACTAATTCTCCAAAGAATTATTATTATAAAGTAATGGATTTAAATATATATGTATTTGTGTGTGTGTTGTAGCAATATTTGGAAGAAGTACTCATGTGTATTAAGATAAAGCTGTAACTTTCAGGTTGTGTTTTTTAGGAGGCTTCAGTGTACAGCTCTGCCATTTTCTTATGAAATCACTGCTAAAATTCATATAAAATTATGCCAGCATGGATCAGCTTTTTGTGTGTTCAGGGTATCCATTGTTATCCCTTTGTTACCCTTTACAGATCTGAACACATTATTGGTGCTTGTACATAAAATACCACATGAAGTTGTAGCAACTCAGAGCTTGTGTATATGTATATGTATATGTATATGTATATGTATATGTATATGTATATGTATATGTATATGTATATGTATATATGCTGCAAATGAAAACTGAGGAGCATAGGATCCCAAGGGTTGAATTTTGTCCTCCTGGTGCTAATGTATATTTGTATACATATGTAAGACACTTCGTGTGCTGTTAGTTATTTTTGAGAGCCATCTTTTTATGTGAGAGGGGGGCTGTATGTTTGGGAGTCCGGAATTAGAACTCCTGCTGATTTTTCCCATAGGCTTTCATGTTAGAGTTGTCTGGTGCTTGTGACTGTAGGTATAAATCAGTCTTCTGATTTGGGGGACAAATTGGAATAGGAAATTCCTCTTCAGTGCATGAAACTTAGCATTCAGTACAAGTGAGAGCAGCTGGGTGGCTGCTTTACCTTTTGCTGGCTTTTGTAATAGCTATTACAAAACCGAGTCGGTCTGGCACTTGTCCTACTTACCCTATCAATCCCAAAAATATCCCTAATTAGTCTTATGCTTGAGGCAGGCGGAGGAAAAGCTGTTGAAAGTGGGATTGTGTTGGCTTTGTCTAATTTTTTCCTTGTATCGAGGTGTCTTCAGTTGCCCAGTTAGGGAAGACTTGTCTTAACTGGGAAGTTCTGGCAATCAGAGGGAACCTTGAAAGGATTAAAGATTTGCTTCCTGTTACTCTTGGTTTAGCTTCTAATCTTACCTGCGCTGATCTAAGTCCACATTAACTCATTTAACTGATTTCTATGACACTGTTACAAAAACAAAGAAGATCCCAGCAGTCAGGAAGCAACTATTTTCCTATTATGTTAATTTTGAGATTTTTTTTTGTGCTGTTTCTGGAATCGAAGTCAAAAACTTCAAAAAATATATGTGAACTAGTGGTATTAAGAGAAAAAAAAAGAGTAAAGGTTTTTTTTTTCGTTGTTGTTTTGGGTTTTTTTTTATTTTCGCTCATTGGCTTTAAGTATCGATCACCTAGCACTTTTGGAGGGGATGATAATAGTAGAAAACAATAATCACGAACCTCCAAAATTTAACTAAGCGGTCAAAACCAAGGTGTTTCTTGAATCAAAATGCTTTTTTTGTTTGAAAACATAAACTTTTCATTCTTTTTGAAAATTTATTTGAAACCTTTCCTCCATGCAGTGTTGGGTTTGATTAATAAAATAACCAGTAATATTTCTCATGAGCAATTTCTACTTGAGTTGATATACAAAAGTTTGATATAAAATTCCAGCAGTGAATGGATATATATAAACATCTCTATATATATGTCAATGAAAATTGTGTTTCAGATATTTTTTACTCTCTCTACACTCTAGCTCTTGTATCTTGTGTAAAAGGTATTTGTTTTTCAATGATACCTGCCAAGCTACTTGCAGATACTTTTCTGTTGCTTGTTGGAGTCTGGACTCTAGATATTTTTGTTGATCTGCCTCCTAGCTATCATTATTGGAAAGCATTATATTTAACCGTAAATGTTTTTTTATTTCTCTTGTGTGTGAAACAAATATCAAGATCCCGTGTTCTCTGTTGCTTTTAGGTGTTGCTTTGCTTTTTTCAAGAATCCTAAACTAATAAAGTAAATATCACTGCTGGTGTTTAGTGTTAATCTTTCAGAAGTTTGTCCTGTGCTGGAGAAAATAAATAATTAGAGATAGGTAAGAAGTGAATGATGTGTAGGTGTAAATACTCTGTAGATTTAAACATGCTGCATGGCAACTCGAGGTCTCTTTTGAGGTAGTCATGAAAACCTAAATTGTGTGCCTCATATATTTAAGGCTAGTGAGCCTATATGATTTTATTAATGTGTTATNTGAGCCTATATGATTTTATTAATGTGTTATAAATCTTATATTCATGAGCAGTGTTTACTACTGTGCAATATATTTAAAAGAAAATTTATGCCTCACTGCAGAAGGAAGGTAGGCTAGTAAAAAAGTGCAAGGGTGGATCTCAAACATTTATCCAAATCTGACAAGTATTTGCAAGGAATTTGCTCCTGTAAATTTCTGCTGGGAGCAAATGGTACTCATTCTAGCCTCAATTTGAATAAAATCCACAAATACTTGTTTATGCATGCACAGGTGGAGCACGGGAATGTCTTTTGTCATTGTCTATAACCAGGAGCTTCGTGTGTGTTCACATATGACACACTCTGGACCATAAGATAAGCTTGTAATTCTCTTTTAAAGCAGGTTTAGAGTAGTACCTGGAAGACTTTACTGGATAGTGTAGACACTTCTCTGAAGGAACAGTGACTGTCTTTGTGAGGCACATCTTGGCAGTCTTGGGCCACG
>VYZT01050831.1:15613-36753 GCA_013400735.1 Pomatostomus ruficeps | reverse complement strand
GGGGGGGGGAAGGGGGACAAATCTCCTTGCTTGGGTACCTCTGACCTGGCTCTGGACAAGTCACTGCCAGCCTGCACCAACAAGGCAGAAGCATCTCTCCAGAGCTGCAGGCATACAGGGCTCTGTGAGATAGCTGTGCCAGGAGAACATCGGGGGCCTGCCACTTGGCGACACACACATTCATCTCTGCGTATACACACATACATATCTGGACAGATGCATATACATATTCACACACACCCATGTGGATGCTGAAGGACTGTTTCCAGTCCTCTGATACCCTGCTTCACTGAGGTGTCTCGTGTCAGGAAGGTCCATGAGGTCAGTGTATCCTGGACATGATATTTGGAGCAGTGTGAAGTGCTGCTGTTCCCCACTGCTGCAGGGCATGGCCAAGAGAGTGGGAAGGTGAACAACCCATCCCTGAGCAGTTGAGTGTCCCCTGCACAGATGGGGGAGATTGCCTGAGAAGATTGAGCCTGTGGCTGGAAAAGGGGCAGCATTCACTGCTGCTCATAGTGACTGGGATGGAATTAATCATTATGGATGCCTTATCAGCTGTCATGAGCAGTGGCTGACCTTTCACTGTCCCCTCTGGCCTCATCTCTGTGTCCCACCGTGCTTTCCGGCACAGTGCCTCCACTCTTCAAAGCAGCCACACTGTCACGCGCACTTCCTTCTCACCCCTCCAGCCAGTCCTGCTTTCAGGCAAGGTGCCACCTTGCATCGACAGGTTTCTAATTTTTGTGGCCAGGATCTGGCAGTTTTTTCCTTTTCTCAAGGAAACTTGGAATCTCTTTACCACAGAAAAAAAACAGCTGGCCACACCTTACTCTTCTCCAAAGAAAGTAAAACTATTCACAAAACAAACAAACAAACAAACTCCCCATGCAGAACTTTTCCTTTCTGTTCTGTTTTCCATCCTCTGTTTAATAACTCCAAGTTCTTCCTTGTCCATACACCATCTCTGGTTCTGCACACATCCCTTCAACACAAGAGTGAACAGCCCTGGTAAAGGTGCTTTCTCACTGTATTCCCTGGCTGGCCTCATTATCTAACAGACTAAAAACTCAAATAATGAGAAAAGGTCCTCCTCTTCCAGAAGCAGCCAACCCAAAATTGCTTTGTCATCACAGATCTCCATTAGCATCACATCACTGTTTTTAGCTGCTTAGTAAGGCATACCAAGAAAAACAATTGTCTTTGTCATCTCTTTCTAGATGCATATAACTTCACAAGAAAACATCTGATTCATCATTGCTTGGAAAACTAGCCTGGCTTTAACACGCCCCCAGAACAGTTCCTCCCCACCCACCTTTGACCAGATTTCTTTGGGTTTTGTTAGAAGGGAGTTTGGCTTTCTGATTTCCAACTGTCTGTAGATTTTTCCTCATTCTCTGTGTACTGAAGGCTGCATCTGCTCTTGGCCAGCAATGCAAGGCTCAGCTGGAGCAGGTAGCAGGTATATCATGGCTTCTCATCCAACCCCCCCATGCGTGTTCCCTCCATGAACATCATGGTGCAGGTTGGGATCTAGGTGTACTTGGTTCTCACTCCCAGGAGCACGGTTGGTGTCCTGGACCAGGATGTCCCCCTTGTCTCATGATATTGCCCTGGAGCCAGTGATTCCTGCTCCCAGTGTTTGCATTAAAGCCTCATCTACTTTGATTGCTCCAGGCCTGGGGTGACTGTGCAGCCCACTGTGATGTGAAGTACATGGTGAAGCCACTCATGCAGGAAGCAACAGCAAACCTCATCCTCTGCCAACACTTTTCACTTTAATGACTGAGCAGTACTGAGAGGTGCAGGGAGACAAAGGAGGCTATAAAACAGGCCAATCTGCCCTCCTCTCAGGCTATCACAACTGATCTTACTTACTGCCAGTGAGCAGTAAAGCATTATAACCCTGGGACAGCCTGTGCTCCACATATTATCCCCTTTCTTGTTCCCCGAGGAGCTTTGAACAAAATTAAGGGGGAAAAAAAGCTACAATGAAGAAGAAATTATGCTTAAGGAAGAGAGAACTGGGAAAATGTGCAGTTCTCCCTGAAACCTCAGTGATCAGCAGGTTTCAGTGATCAGGATTTCTTGAGCCAGACACGGTGTCTCCATCTAATAGCCCTTGATGGCTTTTTCTTCAAGGTATTCCCTTTTGAACTCTTGCAAACCTCAATACCCCACAGTGGAGACTTCCTCCTCTCAGCTCTGCACTGTGAAAAGAAACCAGCTCCACTTGCTTCCTTCTAACAGGACACCCAAGAGCTTAACTGGATGAAAGACAGTTCCTCCTTGCCCGCTCACATCCGCCCTCTCAAGGCTGAATATACCTACCCTGTTCATGGTGTAGAAATCATCCCAGACCTTTAAAAATCCTTAGTGCTTTTCCCTGGCACTGGGGAGCCTGTTGTTGTGCACAGCATCTGAGACATGGGCACACCCTGGCTGCAGATAAACTGCAGCATTTCCATTTTTTTTCTCTCCTAGACATTCCAAAGGCCTGTCTCAGACAGCATAGGGGTTAACCCATGCCTTGACACCCCGAGAGCTGCAGTTAGCAGCCAAGCGCCTGTGAAATGGGGCATCCCTGCTGCAGCTGGCGTGTGCTTGCACAGTTTCCTGTTGACATCCTGCTGGGACATGGTGCGGCCAACCCTCCCTCTTCAGCCAGAAGTGGTGTTTCTCACCTTGCACCATCACCTTGGGTCTGAGCCCAAGCCCAGTGCAAATCCCAGATGTAGGCTTTCATGTATAGTAGTCCTCTTTGCATCTCTACCTCTACCACACAGTGACTTGCCACATATTTCCAGGCTAATTCTTCTCCAAAAACTCTTTGGGGCAACCAAGAACACATAGTGCTAAACAACCAAGTTATTTCAAGCTGGCAGACACAGAGAAGGATGATAAGAGCGGGTTAGTGCTGAACATGAAAGCTCTCCCATTGCCTTGCAGGATGCTGTTCTTCCACATCAGCACTTGGACTTACTGGAGCACATGGCACAGTGCACTCCAGGGGAGAGAATGGCAAGTACTGCAGACCCAAACTGCTTTAAAATAGATGCAGGTGTGCTTTTGTTCTTCACAGCCCCTTCATGTCTTCTTTCTTGATTGGCAGTGCTGGAAATTATATCAGCTGCATGGGAAATGTGCCTTGCTGTCTGCTTCTCATACCACAGGAGAACAGAAGACAAGGATGACTGTGGGGTTCCAGGAATGTTATGCTAACAGCAGGCTGGCCACGGATCACCTTCAGGTTATTAGCCTGGGAGACCCACCAGTTGTGATCATACTGGCTGGACTTGGTACAAATCTGGTCACTTCCCAGGCACAGTTTTGCTGGGGGACTTTTGCCACTTTCCCCTCTCCTGCTAGGCCTCCAGACTTTAGGATTAAGAGATGAAAAGCAGCAAGATGGGGTCAGCCCCTGGCAGTCTGGCATCACCATGCAGCTCCTGTTTCCAAAGTCAATCACCAGCAGCTGTTCCTCTTACCTAGCAGATGCCAGGAAGGTGCACAGTTGGAGCAAGAAGGGCACCAGCTCAGGCAACTGCAGCTGTTTGCTATCGTAGGGTTGACATTTTGTGATGGGCTTTGGCATGTGCTGCATTTAGTCTTTACTGTTGAGTGTCCGTTTGCCTTGAGCCTGGAACCAGCAGAGAAATCCCAGTGCTCAAGCAAAAGGGGAGGAGCATTCCATGAAAATTTGATGGGAGTGAGAGACATAAATAGACAGGCTTTGTATTCCTCCCTGGAAAAACACTACCTAAATCCTCTGAACAAGACTGCAAAAGTCTCAGGCAGGTTGGGCATTTTGGCTTTATTTCATGAATCATGGCAGCTTTGCTCTCTGCCAGATCAAACTGTGCTACGCAGAGCTTCACACTGACTGGGCTTTTAGTCCCATGAGAAACACTGCTGCTGCTGTACTGCCCAAAAACAGGCACCCGGGGAACTGGGTCTGCATCCAGAGCATCTTGCTTAATCTCATGAATACCAGTCCCTACAAAAATAGAAACAATTGCCTTCTGAGAGAGGAGCTTGCTGTATCAAGTTCCTAGTGCTCACAGCAACCAAGTTAAATTAGTGTTATCTTTGTGGCTGGTAGATTAAATTGTTTCTTTCCTGTAATGTTAAATAAATAAGGGACTTCTTTTGTGTTTTGGTAAAGTAGAAGGTTTGGATTACCTTCTTACCTTTATGACATACTGTGCCCACTTAATTTTTTGCATTGATGACATGGAAAGTGTGCTTGAAGCCAAAAATGGAGTGTGTTTGCCATACATAGCAAGTGTGTTGACAGAGAGGTTGGTTCAGCTAATCAAGCAGCCCACATTATTTAAAACAATCCTAAAGCCTCCAGAGCTTAACATCTGGGAAAACTCTGCCACTGCCATGTCAAACTCACTGGGATGAGACTGGAAAACAAGTGGAGGAGAGAGCCCTGTAGCCATGACTCTGACACTGCCTCAATTTTCTCATAAAAAGTATTCAAATAGGCTTTCTGCTTTGGAGGCTAATTGCCCATCCCAGGGCAGGGTTTTCGTTTCCAAGATGTAGTCTGTCTTTCATTTAACTGCCAGAATTTTAATTTAATCAACTTTAAATGAATAAATGCAAAAGATTTTGCCTACGCTACTGCTCACTGTAACTTAACCTTGTCTCAGGTGGCTGTTGGTAAGATGCCCCACCAGCTCTCCCTGGAAAACCTGGGGGAAGATTTTTGAATTTCCTGAAATCTGGCCTGTCTGTTCCAGTGGGATGCCCAGAAGCTACCAAGGTACTGTTTTTTAAGGTGTGCAATGCTTTTCTCAGAGACTGGCAGTCTCCCAGAAGGTGCCCAAATGCATGGGAAAGTGCTGACATCCACCCTCCGGGGCACAGCCACCTTTATGGAAGCGGTCTGTCTCCACTTTTTTCCTTCAGAGCAGTGTAGGAGTGTCAGCACTGAACATTTGGTTGTTCCTTGGAGGGACTGTGCCACTGAATCCTGGGACATAAAGCACTGCACTCATCTTCTCCTTTCATGGTGGCACCCTCTTTCATTCTGTCCAGCTCGCTCTGGTTGAACCCCTTTTCCTACAAGCAGGGGTTGTTTGATACTGGCCAGTCAGTCTGCGAGTCCCTTTCTCAAAACCTTTTAAACTCACAGGTCAACAGCCAGCCATAAGCCAGCATTAGACCCAAGCACAGGGTCTCCAAAATATCCTGGTTCCAGGAAGATCAAGCCCAGCAGAGGCAGCAGACCTCCTGGCAGGACCTCACCTCATCTCTTCTGTGCTATCAGACGAAGACATGGAGCATCAAGGCAATGGGTTGCTGGCTCTGCTTTCCAGGGGACCACTTGCTTTTCTCTTTCCCTGAGCACCCTTGGGATGTGCTCTTGCCATTGCAAAGGAAGAGCTTTGCAGAGAACAGTAGGCTCGTGACCTTTGGCATGCCTGTCCTGCAGTGTGTGGATGCTGCCAGTCCTTTGGAAAGCCCCGTGGCTGGCTGTAGCAATGTATCTACTACAAACTAGAGCTCTGGGCAGCCACAGATTGCAGCACCTAGCACAAATACATGGCCCAGCTACATTTTTTTTTTTCTGGGAAACAAAGATGTGTGAACCTTGGGACTATGACTATTGGGCTCTAGCTTCATAGGGCTATAGCTGTGCCAATCCAGCCAAATATGTTCCCTGTGGCCTTGTGGCTTCTTGGGAAGTACTGAGGGGCAGATGACACCACAACGAGCAAACAGCACCGCCTGAGATGGTTGGGAGGGAGATGGAGATGGCACATGGGATGCTGTCATACAGGAGATGCTGGGTGTGATTGTCATTGCATCCCTCATGGCTGGGGTGAGAATCTGTCCTGAGCAGGCTGTGTGGTATGGAGATACCAGGGTAAAGAGAGGGCAGCCCAAAATTTCAGCATGTGTGAGCTGTCCACATATCTAATGCCTCACCACAGTCTACAGCTTCCTTGTGTGGAGAAGAGAAGGAGCTGGCACTGATCTCTTGTCTGTGGTGATCAGTGGACAGAACCTGAGGAAACAGCATGAAGTTGTGTCAGGGGAGGTTTAGATTGGATATCAGGAAAAGGTTCTTCACCCAGAGGGTGGCTGGACACTGGAACAGGATCCCCAGGGAAATGGTCACAGCCTGACAGAGTTCAGGAAGCATTTGGACAATGCTCTCAGGCACATGGTGTGATTCTTGGGGCTGTCCTGTGCAGGGCAAGGAGATGGACTGGATAATCCTTGTCATTGCCTTCCAACTCAGTATATTCTATGACTATTATTCTATGCCAGGATATAGATTGCCTTATTCATGAAGAAAAAGCTCATATTTAAACTTGCACCCACCATCAGGGCTCTCATATTCATTTAAGGCAGTCCCAGGCCTTTGGGGATATGGTAAAAGTGATAAAGGAGACAGTAATTGGGAAAAGCTCAAGGGCTGTGAAACCTTCCCCTCTATTAGTTGCAGTTGCATACCACCTGCCAGGCTCTTTTGTCTTTCAGAACTAGCCCTGGGGTTACACACTCAGGAGCTCAGTCTGTCTGAGCCTGCCAGCACCTCCCAGCCTCAGTGAGAGCCCCAAACCCAGGCAGCCTCTAGGGCAGAGCACAGCACAGCAGGAGTTCCACAGGCCATAGTAAATAACTGTGGCTTATTAAAACAGCCCCAGCCTGGCAGCAAAAAGTAAAACAGCAGGAGTGAGACTTCAGTCCTGCAGGACTACCATGAAACCAGCTGCCAGACGTTTCCTTGAGTGCACCTGCCTACCTCTGGAGGAAGGGATGAAGTAAGATGCTCAGTCTCAGTGCAGACACCCGAGGTTTGGTGTTCTGTAGCTGCTGCTGAGCCATACCAGCCCAGAAGGGCACAAACATTTCATCCCGAGGGTACCTGGGAGACAATCAAGCACCTGTCAAGGCCTGGCTGCATCCCAGCAGGATGCTAGGGAAAAGCTTCTTCACAGAGGGGAGTCTGACCCCAGCCACCCAAGAGGAACACAGGAGCCTGGTGGCTCCTCTCTTCAGCTGCATCTGAAGGTCTGGAGGGGGTCTGTGCTCACTTTGTGCTCCAGGGCTGCACAGGCACAGGTACAGAGCTCACCACACTCTTCAGAAGCCCTACTCAGCATAAATCTGGTACTTGTTTCCATCTGAGGCCTAGATATAAACTTGGAAAGTGTAGAGACTCTTCCCAATCACTCTGCCTGTCTTCAAAACATTGGCAAATAACTTACCTCACCAGTGCAGTACAGACTGGATTAAAACATTGTAATATATGATATTTCTGTGGGTGTTGAAATTAGTGGCATTTATTGAAAGTCTAATGTACTAACAATTCAATACTTTAAAATCACATTAAATTATCATTGAACATTATAGAATACACGATAATAGTAAATTCTGGAAAGAAATACCCATCACATGGGGCCAGGTCTGCTAAAGAGCACAGTCACATGCTCACCATCTCCATGGGATCAGCAGCCAGCACAGACTTTCTGCTCCCCAAGCAATGAGGGAACGGGATGCTCCAAACCAGGCAGGGAAAGGCCTCACTGGGTCCTGTACCACCTACCACAGGGGAACTTCAAGACCCTTCGGCAGATTCCCTGTTTCACCATCTCACTCCTGCCACTGGGCAAAGCAGAGGGATTTCTCCTGTCAGCTCAGCACTGGACAGAGTTAAGATGATTTAGTCTGAAATTCCTTGATGCTCCATTTCCAGCTTTTAGCACATTCCATTTCCTGCACTTCTGTGGAGGTAGCAAAGCTTTCCATTGCTTCATTCAGCCCCTGTTTCACTTTTCTCTTGAACACCACTACATGGGGAAGAGAGAATGGAAGCAAAGAGGGCCAGAAGCAGAAAGAAGGTGAATACTGGGGTGTTGTTTGCAGTTGTTTTCCCAAAACTTTGAGTTTGTGGATAGGATTCCTGGCAGAGAATTTTTGGCATGTGTACATTGCATCTCCACTGGATATGAAACAGGCACTTTACTCAATGGACTCTCTGCCAGCCTTTCAGCCTCTGCCAAGCTGGGGCTCCCACGTTCCTCTTGCATTTGCATGAAGGGAAATACGGGTTTCTGCTGCCATCCTCCAGGCCTGCCTAGAGGAAAAGTCTGAGTTAGACTAAACTCTGTGGTGACAGAGCCCCTGAGGAAAAGGCTGCACAGAGGCACTTGCTTAAGGTACAGTTTCTTGTGCCTGAGGTAGATCAGCAGTGACCTCCCAGGAAGCCCAGACAGCCAGGGAAAAGGAAATAGTGGAGTCCCCAAAGGGATGACAGGGAAGCCACAGTGCTGCTTGCTGGAGGCATCTTCTGGAAGGCATTTGCTCACCATGTTTGTTAGAAGCCTGGAGCTAAGACTGAACTGATCAGACATTAGCCCTGTGCACCGCAAAGAGCACCCACCACCAGCACAGGGGACTTGGCAACCATGCTCACGGAGCACACGTTTGTTGGTTACAACTGCTCAACGTGAGCACCCACTGGCTTTTTCCTCCAAGCTGAGTCCATGCTGAGACTGAAAGGCACTAAACAACTAAAAAAATTTAGAGAGAGTTTGAATATAATTTTTCACAAGACGAAAGGAAGAGCAAGATAAGGACAAGATTTACTTATAGGTTAAATAATAGTCTCCAGTACTTGTTGCCCTGACTTTGCAGTGTTCAGTGTTTTCTTGTGAGATTTTTTCTGTCATGGCCATGACTTGTTTTCTCTCTATTATCTATGTTTTCCTAAATTGTATCTGTGTTTACAAATTCCGGTATACCGGATGGAGAAATATGATTGACAAATACTTTAACCAAGTGGATTATAGGAGGTGGTGATTTCTACCTCCAATCCACGGTGATGTGTGAAAACATATAAATAAAGTCGGAGGGCTCTGCCCTCTCTCTTCCTGCTCTCTCTCCTGCTGCGTCTGTGTGTGTTCTTTGTGTGGCTCTCCTTCAGGCCCTCGGCCTAGCAGGCCTGCCTGGGGAGTGCCATAAGTACTCACATGGCACACAGTAGCCGGCTGCCACTTTGTTTGTTGCTGGGCTTATCTAGCATGCTGCTCCCAGATGCCAGCCCATGCCTGTCTCTTGCCGTCTCTAGCTTGCCCCAGAAAGGAGTTTGCCTTACCTTGTGCTGGGACCCATGGATCAAGACATCTCAGACGACCCAGTAAAAGGGCTCAGGAAAGCTCAGAAGCTTCTTTTGGATGATCTTCGGTCACTGTCAGACTTGGTCACTGCAACAGAAACTGGGTCACAACCTCTGGTAAAAGCAAAACCTATCCAGCATAGGAAAGGCAAACCATGAGGGAGCCTCCAGGCACTGCTCCACTCTTTGGAACTGAAACCTGACTTTGATCTGCCCCTGAATTTACACCTTACTCTGATGGCAATGTCTGGACTGGCTTTGGGTCAGACGCTTCAGCCCAAACTCCAGGAGACTGCCTGTGGACAGGGTGATTATAAACACCATCACAGAGTCCTGTGAGACACGGAAACTTAGGAAAACCATCTTTTCGCCTCTCCTTATGATGTTCCCCAAACTAGGCCAACAGAATAGCAACTCGTGATGAGAATGCTATGGCTTTCTGTATGTCCAAAACCTCAAACAAGGAGGCAGAGACTGAGGCTGGGAAACTTGGAAGGGCAGCAGGGAGACCTGTGTCTCACAATAGTCCTGGGACATCTGAGAGGGAGGCCAGGAAGGGCTGTGCACCTTCTGGGGTCCTAGCATGGTGGCCAAGTTTGGGGACTTCTTAGATGACAGTGACAGCAATGGTTTTTGCATTTGACACATGGGTCACATGGCACACAATTCAAAGGGCCATGTGTTGGGCATGGCTTGGCAGGCAGGGCCACTCTTGATCACTCAAAGTTTCATGGAGGCCTGCTCAAGCTATGGGAGCTGTTGGGGAAAATGACCCCCCTCCTCCTGCAGCTCTGTATAGGGCAGGCCAAGGGCAGTCTCCACAGTGCCTTTGAGACACAGCACATGTCACTCGCCCCATGTGAGTCTCCTCGGGATTGAAATGTGACACTGTGTGGGGCAGGTGTCATCTCCTTGCATACCAAGCCCCACTGCCCCAGCCCATGTATCCATATGAGGCATTCCCCAGCTGCCCTTATCCCTATTTCAGGACCACTTGCATTCCTGCCTCTTATCAGGCTTTTTCTAGACACTTGAGCACTTGAGCTCAAATGCCACTAGCCCACATCTGGGCCCTTCCCTGTCCAGGCACTGAGCCAGCTGCACAGAAGTTGGGGTGCCAGTGTTGACAAAAGGGCAGCTTTTGGATAATAAATTGATTTTTTGCTCAGAGGATCACAGAAATCACAGACTCTTAGGCTGTTATTTCTCATGGTCCTGTGTATTATCAAGCAGAGACTCACTTCACCTGGCACAGGGCAGGCATCTTTGTGTTTTATGCCAGTGATGCTCACCAGTGCCCTTGCTGCTGGTCCCAGCTCTCCCAGTACAAGGTGGTTGGAGTTACCTGCACTTCCTGGGTTCACCAACTGAAGCATGTAGGTGGGTAAGCATCAGGTCAGGATGGCTGTCACCACTTGTCTCCACAGGTGATTTCAAGCTGTTTGAAAACCCCAAGGGTTCACTGAAAAACTGCCAGTTCAGCCTGTGGCCCAACTTACCAGAAGGGTGCTGTTAATTTACTGGCTCCCTGGCAGCCTTGGTACTCTTAACACCAAATGGTCTTTTTTGTGGTCGTCTGACCACCAAAATCAGAGAATATGGCTTTCACCTGCTGAGTGTAATGTCTAGAGGGTATTAAAAGACATGTAGTTGTGGTGCTTAGGGACACGGTGTAGTGGTGGACTTGGTGGTGGTGGCTTAAGGGTTGGACTTGATGATCTTAAAGATCTTTTCCAACCTCAACAATTCTGTGATTCTATATGGGAGCCTTCAGGTAGGGAAGAGTTGGACTGTCTTGCTCTTTGCTCTGCATCTGTCCCTCTCTTCCCATTGAATTTTGCCTTCTGTGAAGATTTCTAGGGAGGAATTCCAATATACCTGTGATGCTGAGTATGTTTTTTATGAAACCTTAAGCTCAAGTGTTGTCCATTTCTCCCCTCACCCTGTCTGGGAGAGAGCTATGGCAGGTGCCTGAGGAAGAGACATGCTGGGCAAGCCAGGAGTGATTTCTCTTCTGATTACTTTCCCAGCCAGGTTGATTTGCAGATCAAGGATTTCCTGGAAAGATGGGAGTGTCTTTACAGGCAACAGTGGCATTTTTGATCCTGTGAATATATCTGGTCCCTTTTTGAACTCACATCAGTTTTTAGTATCCACAAGGTCCTGTGACAGGGAGTGGCACATTTTATGTACACCTCCTTTACAAGTGGAAAAAATCAGAGTGGTCTCTTGCTAGCAGCTGATAGGTTGACAGGATCCCCGATATTATCTTCATTCATGTAGAAAATCTTAGACCAGAGTGAGCAGTGAAACAAACCAGCCAAACTTACTTAAGACAGCAGTGCAGATGGCAGCTGAGCGTGATGTAGGGAACAGTGGTACCCAGCAGGAGCCCATCTGGTCTGCAGCGGGAGCTAAGGGAGGCAGGAATCTTCAGAAGTGCAAGGGTCACATTGTGCACTGTGGGCAAAGGTCTGTGAGCCACTTCACTTGTGCACAGCCCACAGAGAGGCTTAATTGCTTTATGCAGAATTAGATGTCTCCGTATTAGTAAGGGATGTGTGTGTTTACCTTAGACTAAGATATCTTGCTGGATTCCATGCCACACTGATACATGAGTTCTCCATATCTTGTCTGCCTCTCATCCTTCTGTATTTGCTCACTGTAGCACATACTCTTAATTTTAAGCACTGTGGGTTTTTGCCTGCTCCGTGAGAGCACTGGTCCACTGAGATGGGTCTGTGAACTCCCACAGACTGCATCGGGGGACTCAGTAGCCATCAATGCGTTCAGGGGCAACAGTTTCAAATGGGGAAATATAATCATACAATCAGAGATGGATATGTGTGGAATAGTGCTCTGGAGGTGTCTGTCCCATCCTCCTTGTGTGAGGGACACTCTCACAGTCAGACCAGGATGTTTGGGCCAAGGCAAGACTTGATTGATCCCCAAGGATGGAGGTGCCACCACCTCTCTGGGCCATGTACTGCCATCCCATTGTTCTGGAGCAGTGGTTTCCACCTGTCTCATAGGAGGTCCTGGTGTTGCAGAAGTGCCTGTTGGCTCTTGTCCTTTCACTGGACACCTCTGAGAAGGTTTGGCTCTGCATTCACTGTCTACCTCTCACACAGTGCAAGATGCACCTGGGGCCCTATTGGTTATTTCTCCTCTGGGCTGAAGATGCCCATCTCCCTCGGTGTCTCCTTACACACCACATGCTCCAGTCTGGTGGCAGCCACTGGGCTGAAGCCTGTCACCATTTCTCTCACACTGGGGACACAGACTGGGCACAGTGCTCCACGTGCAGCCTTGGCAGAGCCTGGCAGCAGGGAACACAGCCCTGACAGTGATTTAAGAGACTCAAACTTTGGAATGACACGGAGAAAGCAATTAAACCTGGAGTGTTGTGTGTATTACAACCATGATGTCTGATCATAAGACAATAACACACCCATAAGGGAAAGTGAGCTGAAAACAAAGAAAATCTGCTCAGTAAATAGGATGTGTGCTCATGGAGATAAGAAATGCTGGGGGCCAGCAGCATTGTGGTAGGCAGTGGTCAAACCTGTGACAGACTATGCACTGCAGCATCCATACCAGATGGGGACATTGCCTGCTTTGCAATGTTGGTGTCAAGCATCCTCCCCTCCCCGAGGCAGCTGCTTCCAACCCTTTATCAAGAGATTTATTGTAATTATATTATTCAGTTTTAGAAATAACAGATTGCTTTGCACTTAGGTCTTAATTTGAAATTTATGCTTTATATTTTCGATTATGAATTGTATGTTGTAATTGTGTACCAGCATTTTTATTGCCATATAATAGATAAAAATGTATTTTCATATTTGCAGGTGTCAAATGAAACACATTCCCACCCCTCCATTACCCAGACTACAAAGCAGCAATAAACCAGGAGTGCTGATGAACTTGGCTCCCAGTTGATGAGACAGCTGAGGTTGTGAGCAGCCAATCACTTACAAACTGAGCCAGTTCCATGATCAAAGCCCTTGGGTTAACCAGGGGCCACTGGTTGCTATTTGTAGCTTCTCTAGCTCACGTTTAGGCAGAGGCTTTAACAATCTTGGAGGTAGGTTGGGTGCCAGAGTAGCTCCATCCCGCACATGGTTCCCTGGACAGGAATGGTGCAAAGCCCCAGTTGTGCTGTTGCACAGGCTGGATCAACCCTGGCTGCCAGGGAAGCCACAAGCAGCTTGGCTTAAGCTGTTAATCAAACAGTACTTGGTTATTTAATTTGATTGAGCTAACTCTGCCTACCTCTTGGAGGACCTAAGCAAATTCCTTACTTGAACAAACCCCACCATGG
This sequence comes from Pomatostomus ruficeps, assembly GCA_013400735.1. Classification (NCBI taxonomy): domain Eukaryota; kingdom Metazoa; phylum Chordata; class Aves; order Passeriformes; family Timaliidae; genus Pomatostomus; species Pomatostomus ruficeps. Next base: position 23,287 of record VYZT01050831.1, on the reverse strand, counting down.
GCACAACTCTACAAGCTGTGCCACCAAGGGCTTTACAGGTGGTCTCAAAGCTGTAAAACAACTCAAAACCAGCTCACATCAGCCACAGCCTGAGCTGCATTAGGCATTGTAAAGACTCCCAAGGAGGATCCACCCAGGAGAGGGAGGGGAACCAACCAGACATTGAGGGAGGCAAAGTCAGAAGAGTGGACTTGAGTAATTTCAAGACTAAGCAATCAAAGAGAGCTGAGAAAGTTGGCAGGGTTTGAGGCGGGTCATCGCTCTGTTGGGCAGCCAGCTTAGATATACAGGCCATCTCCAGGATGTGACAGCGACTTCCTGTCTCTGGGACGTGCTCTTGAGGAGATCCAAAGCGCTCTGTGAGTCTCAGATGATAAGGTTACAGCAACCAGCCTCAGAAAATAGTGTTTGGTCTTTTCTGGGTTGTTGCCTCACTGGGAGCCTGAAGACTTTGTATTCTGAAGTAACCCTTAGATGAATGGAAATAATTAGTGCAGAATATTTGGTACTGTCTGCAGTTTTTCAGCACTGCACTATTGAGTTTTGATGGAGTGGTACTGCACAAAATTGGACTAATGCAGTGGGGATCAAAGTATTTTTGAAAAATTAGGAAAGATGGCCTATTGGGGCATTTGGCTTTTGGGAAAAACACGTGAGTTATCACTGTGTTTCTGAAGGTGAAAAAAGATCAAAACCCAAGGTGTTTAGCTGCTGTGCACTATTTCATCTCTTCTATATTTCTCTCCTTTATTAGGAGTAAATAAGTCAGCAAATTCAATTCCCAGCCAACTTGTGATAACTTTCAGAACCATAATATTTATTTCAACTTCATGGTTTTCATGCAGGCCTCAGCTATTGCTGGTTTTTACAGTTTTGCTGGTGCCACTTAATTCAAATCACTAAAAGCTGGTCTCCAATTTACAAAGCCAAAGACCGTCTCTTTCACCACCTGCTGTGTCTGCACCATCTTGTCTTGCCTCCCAATACTTTAACCTCTGCTCAGGAATCAGTAGCATTCAGGGAAACTTGAGGGACACCAAGCAGTTTTTCTTACTTTTGGGAGGAGGTTGCATTTTCTTCACTCTGATTTTCAGCCACAGCAGGGTCCCCATAGCCGCTGATGAAGGGAAGCTGGGCAGATCAGTAATATAAGAAAAGCAAAGATAGAGGAGGAAGAGAGCTGAAAGAGACAGATGAAAATGCTCGTAGGTTTGGGGCATGAGCTATTCCCAGCTGTCAGCACTGGAACACTGCTCACAGTACCATTCGATGGCCTGACTCCCTCCTCCCCAACCAGAGACAGAGGCAGCCTTCCTATGAATAGCTAGCCTGCTTTCCAGATCCCGTTAGACTTATTCCTGCCCTGGGTGTGCCTCTTGTCTGCAGGCACATTTCCTAAATTCTGCTTCATCCAATCCAAGTTTAGAAGTCCTTGCTGTGGTGCAAAGATGCTGTGCATAATCCTGTGAGGTGGAGATGAGATTAACTGGATCCTGTAAGATCAGGCAGGGAGAGAGCTGTCTCTGCAGGATCCTAAGCACTCAGGAGATGAGCCAATACCAAGGTACCTGCAGATATTGGAGGCATTTGTATGCTCCAAAGATGGGATCTCAAGTGACCTACTTAGTAGCATTTATTGTGCAACTTCAGAAGTACATGATCCCCACACAGGGGTAATTTTTGCTAGCAATTAGTTTCTGCAAAAAAGAAACTTCAAGAGTCTGGTTAATTGGGTAAAAATCCTTGAATATAACTTCCACCCACCTGGGATTAAATTAAAACTTCCAAATAAAAAGGACAGGTTACACTTGAAAAACATTTTCAAGAAATGCAAAGGCTGATGACTGGAGTAGCTTCAGCTGACCTCCTTCCTCAGCACCCTGAGCTTTTGCCTTTACTACTGACATTGCCTTTGGCACTTCCTCAGGATACTGTTTAAAAGTCAGGCATCTTGTTCCTGCTGATTTTCAGATTCTCTCTGTAGTGAATGCACAAAGACAGGCAGGCCCAGAAACAGATCCCATCTTTCACTGACACTAATCTTCAGATGAGACAAACTGCTTCATGGAGGGATGGACCATTCTCTGCTGCAGCAGAGAGCCTGGATACTCAGAGAGGCTCAGCTGAAGGGTATGAACCCTTGAAAGAAGATTAGGATCATATTTATCATCAAGAACTACATATACTCCTCAGTCTGGCTTTTTCTCTCCCAGCCTTCATCAGTATACAGGTGGCTTTCAGGCAAAGCAGAGTCTCTTGCACAAAGATAAGCGCTCTGAGTCCTGAAGCCTGGATACACACAAGTTCCCAAGACATCTGCCCCACCAAATAAGGTTTGCAGACTTTGTAGGGCACCAAAGTTAAAATATACATTGCTTCACTATGACTTATGCATCTAGGGCAGATTCAATTTCAGCCAGTTGGATACCTGTATGGTATAAAAAAGGCAAGCTGTCAATGCAGCTGGGCTGATTCAGCCTGCCTGAGAGGAGTTGAGCATCCCTCTGGATTTGTAATCACACCAGTGTATCCACTGAAACAGCCCAAATTCCTTCCATACTCTTGCACTCCAGCCTTGCTGTCTCTCTTCTGCAGGAGCACATGAGGAATTTGGAGGACTTGAGGTTTTAGTTCAAGCTGTGTCTTTATGCTCCTTTCTTCCTTCCTGTTTACAGTCTTTTGTTTTACACATAGTATCTACACAACCAGGTACTCCTGGGTTCCAACAGAGCAGAAGGCATGGAAAACCACTGTGTTTCTCTGCAAGAGCTGAAGCACAACAAAGCAAAGTTTCTGGGAGGTAAAGCCAGACATATCCACAGTGCATGTTCACCAGAGGAAGGGATGCTCTCAGGACAAAAGAAAGGTAAGGATGGGTAAACAGTTGCTTGCACTGCTTTATGCAATCTTGGGACAGACAACCAACCTCCTTTCTACTGCTATGATTTTTCCAGAACCTCACTGATGGGAATGAATTCTGTAGACTGCAGGAAGGCAAGGTCCTTGAGCAGCTCTCTGAAAAGAACATTATATAAGTTGAAAAAACAGGAGGTACCATTCTCTTCCTGCAGGGACTCACCCCCTCTTGGGTCCCAGTCTCTGGAGAAGAGATTTTTTTTACTTGGTACCCAGCCTCACCTCAGCACTGATACAACATTTTCAACAAGCACCTTGTATGCCAGGCCAAGGACTTCTCTCTTTGTTGTTCCTGTCTGCCTGTCATTTGGTTTCTCTGCTGTCATTGGTCTCCTTGTGCTGCCCTTTGAGCTCTCCCTTTGCTGAAAGCCCATTCTCCTTTTTCTCTCTAAGTAGCAGCTTTCCTTAAACCATTTGTTGTAGCTAATTTGCCTTCATTCACTCCCCCATGATATCCCTTTCTTGCAAGGATTTTCAAGGTCTCTCTTTTTGGGCATTTTCGATGTTAAGAACCACAGTTTCATAACAGCCAGTCTTTCTCTACAGCACACAGTAGCAGGGCAGGCTTTGCATCTGGCCCCACACCATCTTCGCTGTGCATGTTGGGCTGGAAGGGAAGGTGCCATGGTCTTCAGTGGGCAGAGTACACATTCCTCGGGGTGTTTGACCATGGGTGCACATGAGATCCAAAGGGAGCCATGCCAAGATAAATACCCCAACTCAGGCCTGCAGCCAGTATATTGAAGCAACTCCTCATTTCTGGACAGGAGAAGCAGTGGGGTCTCTGCCCTGGAGCACAGCTTCCCAAAGCACAGTCAAGAGCCTTAGCCAAGAGTGGGAATTCCTTTGATACTGCAGCAAGTCAGATGCTCTTTGCTTAATTGCCTGGGGCAGACACAGGAGACTGAGACCTATGGAAACAAAAAGGGGAATCCCATCACCTGACAGGACTTCTCAAGTCTTTCCTTTGGTGAAGCTGTGTTTGCTGTGACACTAGAGAAGCTGGACTGGGGCCTGGGAGCACAAGGAGCTCCCAAGCAACACATGAGGCTTCAGCACACAGTTACAGATGATGGTGAGAGTTACCAAGTTGACTACAGTTACCAACTTGATGGTGAGGGAATCCATGTTTCCTACAGCTTTCTGTCATGTTGGCCACAGCTGGCCAAGGGGCTGTCCGTGCTGGCTGGCCAGCAAGCACAGACACTGACCAGTGGCCACTGGCCAGCTGGCCTCTGCAGCCAAGACCTACTCTGCTTTTGCTCAGCAAGGATGCTCACTGGGTCTGTCCCTATCAGCTGTTGAGTCTCGTGAAACCTAAAAGGGGTGGGAAGGGGCTGCTGATTTGCGAGACGGAATGGGGTGCCCCATGGTAGCAGGCTTTGCACAGCTCCCTGTTACATCAACCATTCCACTGGTTTATAGCCCCCGCCCTTGAGCCTTGGCCCTGCAGCCTGAGGTGGTGTGGACACATTGCACAACACCCTTGGCCGCTGTCCCGATTGTTGCTGGGGCTGCCCACTGGCCGGCTGCTGGGAAGCCAAGCTGTCGCAGCAGCCTGCAGGCTCTCCTCCCAGGGAGGAGAAGGTGCTTCATCCACCCATATCTCCAGCAGGGCACTGAGGATGTGGCAGGACCAGGAAGGGTCCCCAAGGACCTACTCAAGCCTGCTTGTAGAGGTGGCTCTTGAGGGAACATGGCAGGGAAAGGAGGGACCCTCAGGAGAGGCGGAGAAGCTCAGCCTCCCCTCTTGCAGCAAACCAGCAGGGCTGCATCCAAGAGGTGCAGGAGCCACCATGTCCTGTACCAGGACGTGCTGGGGTAAATACTCATTGAATGAGGAAGAAAACCCAGGTGAGACATGATAGGAGAGTGGGACCCTGCTTCCAGAGCTGTCTGTCATGGATGGGACTGGTTCTACAACACTCCCCCAGAGAGAAGCAATGTACAGCCTCTTCCTCATGCCAGGGAGCAAGCTCTTCTCATCCCTCAGCAAGGCAGAAGGGGTGGAAAGCTGTGGGGCAATCACAAAGACCACTGTGCAAGGGCCTAGCACAGAGCTAAATATAGCCACTATCTCAGCTTCCCAGAGATAAGAGCCTGTGTTCACAGTCCGCCACAATGCCCTGCCCAGACCTCCACCTACCTTTGCTTCAGGGGCAAACACCGAGCCACAGTTGTGAAACACTCACTGCAAACAGGGGCAGAAATGCACCCTGAGCCACCTCATGTGCATTCCATGCCTGGCGCCGAGGGCTGGCTGGGCAAAGCCTGCACAGCACGGAGGCAAACCAGCATCTCCCTCAGCACCTCCGTGGTGCAGGAGAAACTTGTGGTGGACCAGACTGACAAGTGTGAGTCAGGTCAGGGCTTCCACCAGTTTTGGGGTTCATCCCATTAAGTCCAACACTTCCACCCAAACCTCTCTGGACCAGTGACACTGAGCCAGGGTGCAGTAGCTCTGCCTGGAGAAAGGGTGGCAGCACTGGAGGGCATCCATGGGCCATGACCACCTTATTCCACATCTGTCTGTTGCTCCTGAGGAAATCTGAACATGGGTCCCCTCATTCCTACTGTAAACCCTGTCATTAATTAACACATGCTAAAATCCCACGGTACCCTCAGCACATGAAATATTACTGCAAGTCTGCAACACTCCTGCAATGGGTACATCCTTCAGCTCCCCAACTTTAAATATTATCATTGCTTTTATCAAAAAAGAGTTTATGAAACAAAAAAGCATAGTTTTTTCCCCCAACAAAACCCTTTTGCCTTGTAGAGTAATAAGTTTATTAAATGTCAGCTTCCAGCAGGAAGCCTCCAGCTTTAACAATAGTTCTCTGTGTTTCCACAAGTTAATGGAAAACAAATGTTGACACTTCAATCCTGCTTTTCTGCTCTGTAAGGAAGGGAAGAGAGAGCAGCATTGCTCGGAGCTGTGCAGTTAGAGGCCAGACACGGCACAAAAAGTATCCCCACTGCTACCATGGGGAGAAGGTAAATGCACCATCCCTACCTTCCAGCAGGCTTTACAGCCCCTGCTGCTTGTCCATGGAGACAGCATTTGTCCACAGAGCGACTCCCCGGACAGGGAGGTCAGCTCCATGCACACTTCCCACATTATTGAGGACATTGGGCTCTGTGCTGACATGGACTCAGGAGCAGCCAAAAGGAACAGAAATGGGAACTGGAGGCAGGAGAATGGCTAGGAAGACCCCTTGGCCCAGCTGGCCCTGCAAAGCACTGGGGGTCTATGACAGAGCATTGACTCACCTGGCAGATGTTTTCAGGATGTTGGAAACACCTTTCCAGCTCTGCAAATACGCCAGATAGGGATTCCCATGGAGCTGATCTTCTTGCCAGCCAGGCCCTGTTGATAATTTTTCCTCATAGAGGAAAGCCACCTCTACAAAAAAAAAAAAAGCATTTTTTTCCACTGCACATTGTAACTATTGTCTGGAAAGCAGGTTTTTGAGTATCCTCTGGAGACTTCTACCCAGAGCCAGCACAGCCCTGGGGCTGTGGCCACAAGATATGAGTGTGAGAGTTACCTGCCTCCCCACCTGGTCCTGGGCACACAAACACCCTGGGCCATATTGGACAGGAAGATTGGTGCCCCAAAAAGGCTCTCCTGTCTCAAAAGCACATTCCCATGGGTTTAGGTGCTTACTTGCAGCACCTGGAAAGCCTCCTCTACCCTTCTCAGTTCTGGCTCCTCAATTCAGGAAGGACATTGAGGTGCTAGAGCAGGTCCAGAGAAGGGCNGAGCCCGCCCGGCGCCAGGCGGTGCTGCCGGACCGGCCCCATGCATTGCACCAGGTACGGGCGCGCCGCCGCCGCTCCTCCTCTCCGCTTTCACCTCCTGCTCGGGATCGCAGCCCCTTCGCGGGAGTGGTTCTGGCGCTCCCCGCCGCGGTGCTGTTCCTGGGGGAAAACGGGATCCTGCGGCTTGGCTCCTGCCGCCCCCCGGCTAAGCCCCCGGGACGCCGGGGCCGCCCCTCGGCGGGGCTCTCTGCTGCTGCTGCCTCTCCCGNCAGGAAGGACATTGAGGTGCTAGAGCAGGTCCAGAGAAGGGCAACAAGGCCCTGGATGGGTCTGGAACACAAGCTCTTTGAGGAGTAGCTGAGGGACCTAGGGATATTTAGTCCAGAGAAAAGAAGGCTCAGGGGAGACCTTAATCACTGTCTACAAGTACCTGAAAGGAGCCTCTTCTCCCAGGTCACCAGTGACAGGAAAAGAGGACATAGTCTTAAGCTGCACCAGGAAAGGTTTAGGTTGGACATCAGGAGGAATTTCTTCACCAAAAGGGTGGTTAGACATTGAAATGGGCTGCCCGGGGAGTCGGCGGAGTCACCCTCCCCGAGGTGCTTAAGGAAAGACGGGACGTGGCACCTAGTGCTATGGTTTAGTTGACATGGTGGTGTTCAGTCACCGGTTGAGCTCAATGACCTCAGAGGTCTTTTCCAACCAAATTGGTTCTGCAATTCTGGACATACACGGACAGCAACCCGGCGCAGGAGCCGACGGATAGTGAGGGACTGGGGGCAGCCGAGGCCTGACACAGAGCTCGTAATTTCTACCACAACGAGCTTGTCCTGCAGCGAGGGGGAGTGGCGGGGCTGCTCGGCGACGTCCCCCCGCACGGGAGCCCCGGCGCTGGCTGAGCCGGGTCACTCGTCAGGCGGGTCCCGCGTCCCTGCGCGGCCCCTCAGGACCCGCTGGGCACCGCGGCCCCGCCCACCGGCCCGGTCCCGCCCC
>VYZT01050831.1:0-15446 GCA_013400735.1 Pomatostomus ruficeps | reverse complement strand
CTCTGCTGCTGCTGCCTCTCCCGGGTCTGGGCGGCGCGGCTTGGCTCGCGTTGCGGAGGGGGCGGGCTGTAGCGGAACACCGCCCGGGCTGTGTCCGCGGGGCGGCCCGGCCTTCCCTGAATCGGGGAGGAGGAGGGGGTGCGCAGTGTCCGAGCGCCGCTTCAGCCAGCAGCGTGTCACGGCTGCAAACTTTGGCTCGGCCAGTGCTGTACGCCCAGCGCTGTGCAAGGGCTCACCTGTCCCCAGGTAGCGTGGGAAGCACAGCGGAGGCAACCGAAGGGGTTCGATAATGGAGGTGTAAGTAATTCCTTGGCTCTAGCTTAATTCTCCTTCGCAGAATGACGGTAGGGAGGAGTGAGTGGCGACAGGCATCCTTTTCTGGAGCTGGTAAAGCTACAGGAAGAAGTCTGGAGGCAGAGTCAAGTTTGTTCCCCTTTTGAGGGGAGAGGGAAAGGAATTGGCCCCTGTACCTGCATAGGGCTCCCTGCCTTGAGCCTTTTGCTTCCTGGAGCTTGCTTTCCTGTATGAGCTCTCAAAACTATATCCCTGCTCTCACTTTCAAAGCATCTGAAGTTCAAGACAACCCTCATCAGCCCCAAAAGGGGAAACCTGCCTCTGGCTGAGAGCTGGGCATCAGCAGACTCTCAAATGCAGAAGAAGTTACCTGGGATATTAAATGAGCTGGAAAGGCAGTTTGGTGCATAGCTCACGCTCATAGTTGGTTATGAAAAGCTCTTGCTATAGTTTTTAGCTTTGAAAAAGTTCCAAGTAATGCAGTTGGGCTGGGTATTTTATGCCTCTTCATTCTAAAACTTTGAATAACCAAGGCTTACTATGAAACCTGACTTCTGAGAAGTTACAGGGATTCAGCTGAATTAATTTCCCTGGGAAAAGATGCATTGCAGATGAAACTGACTCAAGTAAGAGTAGAAGCATTGGAGGCTGCATTAATTTAAAGGAGGAAATGACCTATATAAAGTGTGTATGAACAAAAACTTTGCAAAACCAGGTAGAGGTGAGCAGAACAGTGTTAGCAGACAGGTCGATCTGATGTGTCTGTCTTGTGCAGCTGCCCTTGAGCTGAAAGGAGGCGCTGCAGAAAGAGTTGGCTGGTGGATGTGTTGGGATGCAAACCTTTGCACATGTGCTCTGAATAAACATATACCCTTGCTGAATGGAGGCTGTGAAAGCCTGCTCAGAGCTGCCGTGTTGGTGATACAGGGTGGGAAGTTAAAGCACTGAATGGAGGAGTGTGGCTCTTGCCTTTTCTTGGCACGGCAGCAGTAATCAAGTACTAGAGCTGGCTGTGCATGCCTTTGGCAGCCAGAACTCTGCTGCATCACAAGGCCAGTGGTCACTGCTGCTGGCTCATCCTGCCCTGCGTGGTCAGAGCAGCTTTGGAGCCTGGCCTGCAGCCAAGCAGGATTTTTATTAAGGGAATACTCTGTGTTTAAAGTCAGCTGCAATACAGTTGACTTAGGGAGGATGTGTGTAATAAATCTGTCCAGCGGTTTATCCAGAGCCAGGCCAAAGGGAGTCTGCCAAAAGCATCCATCTGAACGTCAGTGTAAGGGCAGGAGTGATAGGTGCAGTGTTCTGGGAGCTGCCTGGCTGCAGAGGCAATGCCTGGGCTATATCTGGCAAGGTGCCAGCTGGGAGTTGCCCTACAATGGATCCATAGAGAGAGATGGTGCTGCATCCCTGGAGGAATGGGCTGGGTGCTGGAGGAGAGGCCGTAGTGGAGAGGCACATGGCCTATGTCTTCTGGGAGAAGGACTTGCTTCCAAAGCCTCAGTGAACCTCGGGTAGGTGAGTTGTGTTTGGCAGAGCCCTATGGCTATATGGGTGTTTTCCAGGGGCTTGGCACAAACACTGTGGAGGTTTGAGGTGCAGACTCTGTGCTGGAGATAAAACTGGCTGATGTGCCTTCTGAGCTGACATTTGTTTTAAAGTGGAGTAGAGGGAAGAAAGCTCCAGAGCAGTTTTGGCTAAGCCTGTGCCCTGCTGCTGTGTCAGACTGTTGCCATCCTTACAATACTACTTGCAGGCACTTTAGATGGAGCAGTTCTGGGGGACAGTGATGAGCAAAGTGTGTAGTTCAATTGCACGACCACTTTTTGGCTGACACTTGGGGTTTTATGAGAGGTGAAGCCAGTTGTGTGCAGCAGCTTGTGACAAACTGAGTTCCTACTCCTACAAAAGCTGGTGAAGCCCTGGGGAGAATCCCTCCTGGAGGGAGGGAAGCACAGCAGGAATACTGCTTTATGTAGCATTGAAATTTGATAATCTGTTGGTTTTGTGAGCATTGGTAGGACTGAGCCATGGGCTTTGCTTTGGGTTGGAAATGCTATGGAGCCTGCTATTGCTAGCCTAGTAGGGCAGTGCCTGTGTGTGCCTCCAAAGGGTGGCTCTGTCCCTGTAGCAGTTGGAAGAGATGTTCAAGGACACAACAGGCTCAAGTCCCGCCACTTCTGCTGTAGTGTGTTTCTCATCATGTCTGTAAATCACACCATGCAAGTACCTGCCTTTGATTAAGAAGCAAGCTTATTTGGGATGGCTGGGGGGAAGTGATATATCAATTGTCCTATAAAATTTGTATTAAAGTGCTTTTCTAGCACTAACTGACCCTTCTTCTCATCTTTCAGAGTATTAGACTATTTCCCTCACAAGCAAGCAATGGCTGTGGATGTAGCAATGCAGCTGTACCTGTGCTCTTCACCTTTGCGGAGGGAGAAGTGTGCCTGCAAAACTGCTCCAAAGCCAAGCAAGCCACTGCGGCCCTGCATCCAGCTGAGCAGCAAGACTGCACTGAACGGAGCAGAAGAGGTAGCAAACTCCTTCACACACAACAAATCAAAGAAGAGGGTGTCGTTTGCAGATAGCAGAGGCTTCGCTCTGACAATGGTGAAGGTGTTCTCGGAGTTTGAAGATCCGCTAGATATTCCTTTCAACATCACAGAGCTGATAGACAACATTGTGGGTCTGACAACAGTGGAGAAGGACAGCTTTGTCCTGGATTTTGTTCAGCCCTCTGCAGACTACCTGGACTTCAGAAAGCGCCTCCAGACTGACTGTGTCTGTCTGGAAAACTGTATGCTAAAGGAGAGGTCTGTTGTGGGAACGGTGAAGGTGAAGAACCTCGCTTTTGAAAAGACTGTGAAGATCCGGATGACGTTTGACACCTGGAAAAGCTTTGTCGATCACCCATGCCAGTATGTCAAGGATATGTATGGAGGGTCAGATCAGGACACATTTTCCTTTGACATCAGCTTGCCTGAGGGAATTCAATCACATGAAAGAGTCGAGTTTGCCATTTCCTTTGAGTGCAATGGGAAGGTGTACTGGGACAACAACAGGGGCACAAATTACAGGATCATACGGTCAGAACTGAAGTCTGCCCAGGAAGCTGTCCGTCCCCCACAGGCTCCTGACTTTGGCAGTGCATTTGACCGGTTTGGGAGCCCTCGGTGCTCCTATGGCCTCTTTCCTGAGTGGCCCAGTTACTCAGGCTATGAGAAGCTTGGGCCCTACTATTGACCCAAGGACAAAGCCCAGGTTGACTAACTGTTGCTGGTGTGTGTCTGCAAGCCTTGGGGCTGGTCTGAACACAGGTATATGAATAGGTGGAAGAAGTATGTCTCTGTGGAGCTTAGCAGAAGCCTCCCAGCAAAACCAGTGCTCTGCTGGCAGGGGGCTTATAGTCAGAGAAGCAATTCTGGCTCTCCAGATGATCAGAGAACCAGGGACTGCTCATCTCTTCAGCACTTCTTCTTCCTCTTCAGTAAAGTTGCCAGTGTCCAGGGAAACGCTACAGTGCTTATATGGCCTGTCCAAACTGTGTAGTAGTGGCTGCTTTGTATTGCCTGCCTAGTATTAAAAGGCTCTTTCTAAATATGTCCTAGTATTATATTGTTAGTGGGCACTACTAGAGCTGCAGGGTTCTCCTTGCAAAGCTAGTGTGTGCCTGTCAGGAAGTAGTGTGGTTGGATTTCCAGGGATGGAGTCCTCTCTTTGCACATATCCTTGTAGTGAGACCCTTCCTACTGGAGGCAGAAAGCATGTTTTGGAAGTGAAAATGCAATGTGATGACAGGAAGTGTGGCCTTACAGCCGGCCGTATTAGGAGATGTGCCTGTGGGAGAGGATCTGATATGCTTAGTCACTGGTTGTTATATCAGATGATTTTGAAAAACTCTCATACCATTGGAGTTACCAAAAATAGAGATTAGCTCTAACTGTGTGGTGCTTGTAACACAGCTGGGGGTTGACATCCTTGACTGCCTTCTTCAAAACCTTCCTGTTTCTGTAATCACAAGTGATCAATGATGCTTTTTCTCCTTGATGGACATCTGAAGTTGGCTGTGCTGGACCCTGAAAATGCATTTCTTCCTCCTATGGACTGTAAACCAGAGTTTTCTGTCCAGCTGGGGCCCAGGGTCCTGTGCAGGAGACTCTGCTCGGGTGTTACAGGAGCTAAACACAAACAGACCACATGGCTGTCTATGCTGTGTCCTGTACAGGAAGGTGACTGTTGTGTACCTGCTGTGGTGGAGGTGCCTTGACTGAGAAAGGGGTGGTATGTGCAATCCCAGCAATGCTTTGGGACGAACAGGCTTTGGAACTGATATTGCTTTTAAGATCTGGTAATGGTTTGTTACTCTGTGCCGTGGACTGCTTGACAGCTAAAGGCATGGCACTGCTTGCATGTGAGGGTGCTGTGGCTGTCCTGGATGAACGTGCTGAGCTTCCCTCGCTCTTGGAGCAGTATCCACCAGTTTGACCTGCAAATACCCAGACTTTGCATCCCTGACCATAAAAAGTGGCTCACGCCACCTATGCAAAGAACTAGCCATGAGGGAAATGAGATGTGGAGTTATCCTGACAGCACCCCTGCATGTGAGACAAATCACAGATGTGAGTCATCCTTGGGATTAAACAGGTGGCTTGTCTTCTGGAAGTGTGCTGAAGTGGTGAGCTTGGCAGTGCTAAATAGCCTCACAAAGCTTCTTGGGTGCTAACTAAGCAGAATAACTTAATTCCCCAACTTGGAGAGAGAGAGTGCTGAACAGGTTGTAGAAATAGAGGTCAAGGAAATACTACTTTTCCTAGTGCATAAGCTTTATATAATTTTGGGTGCCTCTAGTAGCCTGTGGTTGTGCTGGAGAGAAGCAACAGGCTAGACTACTTAGCTTTGTTAACATAGCTTTTAATTCTGGAGACTGCTGTATAAATTACAAGCTGTTTTACTCTAACCTAGAAGGGATACTGGGATCACTGTTGGATATCAAAAGGGACAAGAGCTTGCAGAAAGAATACCTGGCCTTCAACTGCTGCTTTTTCAAAAGCCAGAATCAATAGATGTCTTCACTGTGCCTGATCACTTAGTCGAGGTGGTGAATCTACTTGTTAGCCCAGAGCTCATCAGGCTTGGTTCCTCTGTTCAAACAGCTTCCCAAGTCAGCCCTTAGAGCCTGCATCTGGTCTCTTTGGAAGGGACTGTTGTCTAGCTTGGCTTGGTTTTAAATTTAAGGCAAGTTTGAGTGACACTGATACTTTTTATTTATTTAGTGTATGGTGTTAATGTTGTAAGACACTGACTGTAGAAAAGCCGTGTTCTCCTGGCACCTTCTTGTGCCTATGGAGAGTTGTTTGTGAGCCAAAACAAGGCATGTGGGTCTGGGGTGCTGTGGATAGTGGTATCTCCTTACAGGCTTGTTTTCAGGCTAGGCATTGGGTATGCTTAGGGAGAAACATGGAAGATAAGCTAGATGAGCAGTGCCATAAGTAAAAGCTAGGTTGGGAACTGACTATTTGACCAATAGCAGTTTAAAAATACTACTTGTGGCCTTTCCCCTTTTCCCTTTTTTCCATTGCCAATGTGAACATAGAAGTGAGGGGGTTGCTGTCCTTACTCTATGCCTGGAAGTGCCTTGTAGGATGTTTTGCATGTTTTTAAAAGATATTTTTGTACACAACATTCAAGTGGAAAATGCACTTTATAATTGCCATGTAATGACTTTTAAAAATACGGTTCTGTTTTTATCTGATTGTTAAAATAAAGGTGGAACAAAATGTTGGCTGTGTATCTGGCCATCATCTTATTTAAGCACCAATGGGGCTGGGGAGGCGATTTGGACACGGGTCCAGCTTCCTGCAAGTGGCCATTGGCTGGGAGGAGCGCACATCCACATTGAATTCTTCTGCCCGAAACAGGAAAGAGCTGCCTATTCCTGCTACTTTCCTGCCAACACAAATGCTTCCATTGCCTCTGCAGCCCTGCGATGGGAGGAGCCCGGCCCCTTTTCTCTGTCCTCTTAGGTTTCCGCGCTAGATCACTGTGTTCATGAACTACTCTTCACTCTTCCTCTGCTTGGAGTGCTAGGAACAGCCTCTTCGGGTTTTTCTGCTTTTGTTTTGAATCAGTCTTCGTTCTCCCCCTTTGCTCCCCACCTCTGCTTGATCTGGGATCAGTGCTTTACTCTCTGCCTGTGTACTGGGTGTGATGGATGCTGGGAGAGGTGTTGCAGAAGTAGGGGCGTGCAGGCTCTTTTTCTAATACCAGGATCAAATAGAAGTTAGACCCTTCTTTACGTCCAAGTAATTGTCCCTGTTGTCACTGCAATAAGAAGCTCTAGCAGGAAACATGCCCTTTTGCAGAAAGGGAACAGCTGGTGTAAATGCCAGCCAGGGCTAGTTTTGGCGTTTGACCTGGCTTTCACCACAAAGACTGAGCCTCGGTGATGCCCTGTGTTGTATTTCAAACAATCAGCTACTGAGTTGGGTGGGTTTTGCCGCTTACAGATAAGGTAAGATGGAAAGCCGTGGGGGAAGGGGAGGAAGCTGTGTTTTTCTTGGTGTGTGCTGGGTTGAGCAGCTCTGTAGGCAGTGCTTCCCATCTTACTGCAGAGCCTTACAGAATGAGTTTGGCCTTTGCTCTATACAGAGATAAAACCGAAAACCTTCTGACTGTGGCTCTTTCCAAGATGAGCTCTCTTTACAGGGTGTTTTGCTTTCTGTAGCAGCTGGGTGAAGTAAAGCTTTTAGTTTCTTGGTCCCTCCTCTAGTATTTGCATCACAAAACCAAGCATGCTGACACAGTGGGGTGAAGCTGCTCCCCTTGACAGAGAAATACGGGACCTGCATGCACCTGGGAAAAGGTTATTGTATGATGTTTCTTTCCTGTGATCATTTACTCCCTTGTGGCTCAGGGAATTCTGCCTTGGCTGTCACCCTCTGCTCTTTGTGTCCAGAGGCCCTTCTGACACTGTCTTGGTGGTGGGGTTCTTCCAGCTGAGAGCACTTGGGTCCTGGAAAAAGGACAAAGGCAAGGCTGAAGAGTGTTCTGGGAGTGGGGGGAAGGTTATGTGTGTGCAATTTTTCTCATGCAGTGGGTAAGGTACAAGCCCTGCATGTAACCCTTGCCTGACAGCAGCATGAAGCAAAGGGCTTCACCTTCTTGCCGGCATTTGCCACTCCCTTTTCTCCACAAATTCTTTGTCACCTCCAAGTCTAAACAACTGTTGTTAAGCACTACTGAAAATGCTTCAGACTTCTTTTACCACTGTGGTTCTTTTAATCAAACATAAAACACAGGCCTCTTTTAAAAGGTAATTGGATTGTTTTTCTGGCTGCAGGGAAAAAAAATATTTTTAAAAGGTATTTGTGCCCCTGCCTTAGGACATCGCCAGGTGATTGGGGTGGCTTGGGCAGGGCTGCTTTCACATCTGAATGCTGGCCCAAGCTCATGATTAAGAAACCTGCAGCCAGACATTTCCTGTAACAGCCTTGTGGCTGAAAACCCCATGTGACAACAGTTTCAGTTTAGGATGTAAGGGAAGTCCAAGCCATCTAGGACAGCTGAGGAGATGGTGCAAGCATTAGAAGGGCCAAGACAGCTCAGCTCTGGGTTTTCTCCCTGAATGCCCAGGTTTTACATGCTAGATGATACAGACATTGCAATTGCTGCATTTATAAAGCCCTTGGTGGCAGGTGTGATTGTGTACTTGCTGGTTAATAGACAGAGATTTCTTAGAATGCTCGTGCTGTTCCACCCCCTCCCCCAACCACTTTTCTCTGAAGTTCCCAAGCTTTTGTATCCTGAGGGTTTTTGGTGCCACCTCTGGGTAGAGATAACTAAGCTGTGGTATCATGTTGATCTTGGATGTGTTTGGAGGTTCAGGTTTCCGAAGTTTGTGTTCCAGGGACAGCTTGGTAAAGGAGAAGAGGACAAGTATTCCACATCCAACTCCCTTTGCCAATCTCCCACTGGCCTGGGGATGCTGTCCTACAGGGGAGCAGCTCTGCTGAACCACTCCTGTCACAGCAGCCTCGTCTAGAGCACACTGGATTGCAGGTCCTGGATACAGTGACAAAGGCAGGATGTAGGCTCTCTGCACCTGCATCCTGGCAGAGCAGGGTCCAAAATGTTGTATGAGCAACCCATATTCTTGACTCAGATGCTTGCCAGGGGGATGCTTTTGGGAAAAACTGCCCAGAATGGGATAATACACAGAGGAAAAGAAGTATGTCTCTTGTAAATCATGGGAGTGTAAGCGTGTCCAGATAGTACTTTGCTGCTGGACCAAACTTTTCTTTGGTTTTAAATGTAGCTCTTAGAGGCATTTGCAGTGGAGAGTGACCTGTGGAAGATGTGTCTGCGTTGCTAATAGAGGGCAGCATAAGGTGGGAGGAAACTAGAGCATGTCATTTCCCAACAGCAGTCAACTGTTGTTCTTCAGTTACCTCTCCACATAGCACCAGCAAATGCACCTCTCTAAGTGACTGGGTCTTTGCGGGGAAGTCTCTTGACCACAAGGCCAAGAGTAAATGGGGCTTACATTTCAGCATGTTCTATGGAGTTCCCTGTTGCTCTGCAGTGTCTCCCTTGTCAGGGCACTGCCCTTTTCTCTCTTACGCACCATGATGCTGTTTCCAGTGTAACCATCACCAGACTCAAGCATCAGCTTGATTTCACAATGTCTTCCACAAACTTGTGTGTGGTCACAGTGGGCAGGAAGGGCACTTGTGTGTAGTGGGAGAGGCTGTGCTGAGGACACAGCTCTCAGCAGCACCAAGACTACCTTGTACCCCTGGGAACAGCACAGAGCTTTGCCAAAAAGCCAGCAGCATGGGGCTGGGTTGCAATGCTCCCAAACTCCCTCGGTGTTTCCACAGACTTGCTCCTACTGGGTAGTTCAGCTGGCCCTATACTATTGCAATAAACTACATTTATGTCCTTGGGGTTTTTTTTTATGGAACTAAGCTTCAAACCAGCTTCTCTGGCCCAGCAAGGTTCTGCCACTCTGTAGCCAGAGAGGCTGCCTAGCTTGTCTTTATCCTCCCCCTTGGAGGGGTACCCTGCCAAACAGTTAGCTGTCTTTAAAGACTGGTTATTGACATTTACACAAGGCTTAAAGAAAGAACAAAGTGTCTCTTTGTGGAAAAATAATTGCAGCTGGCCTGTTCCTTTGGTACAGATTAAGTCAGACCAGCCACCAGTTTAAGTACTTGGCTCCTGGAATGGGATATGGGCAAGCCCTTCCAGCATTAGTCACAGGCCTCTTCTCCGCTCTGATGCTGCTATGCAGTCTCCAGAGGAGGGAATGCTCAAACTCCGTAACTCAGGAGATATATGTTTAAAAGGCATAACAAGGGGGTGAAACATGCATAAATGCTTCTATAGTTTCCACTATTTCTGGCATGAGAGTCTTGCTGAGACCATGGTGATGTCTTCTACCTAATGAATCCTTGACAGGCTCAAGTGGGAGACGGTCTCTAAGATGTCTGCTCCAAGCAAAACCACTCTCACAGCTGACTGCGGTCACTCAAGGCCTTATCCATGTGGATGAACTCAATGATGGAGAGGCCACCACATCTCTGTGACCTGTCCCAGGGCTGCACTGCTCTCCTAGGGGAAAAGACGTGGTCCTCAGGAATCAAAGGACTCTGCACAATGGTGTAGTGTTGCCAAACCACCTGGTTTCTTCCAGCTTCTGGCCAGTTTCAGGACATACAGATGTGGGGGTACAATGTAAGCAGCCACAGGAAAAAGATATTTCAGGACTGGCAAGTCCTAATATATGTTCAGTTTTGGGGCAAGGAAGCAGCTGCTAAATGCATTCAGCAAGGTACCTGCCATCTTCCAAGGCATCCTCCAGTTAAGGGTAGAGCCATATTTCCAACATAGTTGCCAGAAAACCCTGCTGTTAAGAGTCAAAGGCTTAAACTGACCTACAGCCCACCTTCCAATCTAATCAAAACAGACCCCAGTTTCCCTCCCAACACTCAATATTTAGCAATAGGGAACTCATGATCCCCTGCAGCTGCTTTGCATCATTATGGCCCCTGCCAGAACAAAACTGGAGCATCATCAGCAGGAGTGTAATTCCTCAGTGTTTGTGTGGTGACGCTCCAGTGCTATGGAGACAGTCACTTTCACAGGAAGAAATATAATAGCCCTTTCCAGTCCCCTGAAGGTTTTACAACCATTCCCCTTTCACATGGTGTTCCCTTGGACACCTGGCAGGTATTGCTCCTCCTGCATTTCCCTACTTGCTGTGATTTATTGGCATCTGAGTGGCCACCAGAAATGCAGTGTTTCTTCATCCATGAGCTTGGCAAAATGTGTCCTTGATGGTATTGCAGGCCAGGGTTCAGGGCAGCTATAGGTGATGTGGCACCTTCCACCCCTTGTTCAACAGCACACTTGGTCACCAGGCTGGGAGACATTGGAACAGGTCTCCCTCTTGGGCTGAGGACTGCCACAGTCCAGCTTTACTTTCTCCAAGAAGCTGTCTCCAAGCAGATCAAGTCACAATAGGACGCAAACTAAAACCAAATAAATCTACCAAACCCTCCACTCCTCCGCAGTGGTTTCAGCAGGAGAAGAACTTCACTTCAGAGACCAGAACAATTATCTCTTGAATGCTTTATAGCCATGCAAGCAATCATAGCAGACACACACTAACTTTTAATTTGGTGGGTAACAAGATTTCTTAGACAACCAATGAATCTACACACAAATCTTTCATGCTTCTAAATGCTCTGCAGTAACAGCTCAATGCTGGTAAACAGTGAGCCATAAAGCCAGCAGGGATGCACTCCTGGGGGTTAATAGCAGGATGACTGAGCATTTTAGTAATTTTTCCTTTTTTTAGTTTTGGTGTTACTGCAAGGAAACATGGCTTTTGTTCAGTCAAGCTGTCTTGTGAGTGTTATTTCTGCTAAGAGGAGTCCTGGTTTGGTCTGAAAATTGAATATTTATTAACAGTTCAGTACAAAAAACTTTTGTCATACCTATCTGCATCAGTCTGGATTTAATATTTAACCATTTAGTTCACCAAATACAGGCACTGCACACAGGATTTGGTAGCTCACTCTCAGACCTGGGAAACCCACAGAAGCCTCAGGCAGCTTAGGACCCTTGGAATCCAAAGCTGTCTTTGGGGCTTGGCACCATGTGAGCTGGCTCCAGCTGGCAACTCAGGATCACTTTGGAAAAGCTAGGAAGGAAAGCAGATATTGCCCTCTGAAATCGGAGCAATACATGCTAGCAAGGACATATCTCTGAGGGCCTTCTCTTGGTCACAGTAATGCCTGTGGAACACACAAGGGGACCAGGAGTTTGCACTGGCCATCCTTCCCTGGCTCACTGACAAAATGGAACAACTCAGCTGTGCTGGGAAAAGTCCATCCCTGGCCTTAAGGTGACTAGATGGGGAAGCAGGACATTGGCTGCTTTGCCAGTTCTGGTTGCTGCTGCTGGACCAGGAGGACCGTATTGTATGAGAATTAGAGCTTGTGCTGAAAGCACCCCACTCAATTCATCGTGCTTTCTGAGACATATCCTTCATTACAGCAATGCAGCAGCAAGGCAAGTTACGACAAACACTCAGCAATAATGCCTGGTCTGGTAGACATCCACAGGTGAATGATCCACGCTGTAAGCCTCTCATGGAGTGGAGAATATGGTCTCGCACTGGAGGGCGTGGGACAAGCCCCTCATGCTGGGTTACACAGCCTGGCATCAGAAACACTCACTGCTCTTGCCTTCTGCATGCTGGAAGGGCTAAATCCATCAAAGCTGCAGCTGGAGACAGCTTGGGAAAATCCTGCATCACAGATGAATGTCTGGGATGAAAGAGTGCCAGCGTGCTTGCATATCATGCCAAGCTGAGCCAGCAGAGGCTCTCAGGTTTCTTCTGTCTTTATGCAACTAAGGTCATGCTCAGCATTAAAGCACTGCTCAGATCCCCAGACTTTGCAGCTGCATGGCCCCATTGCAGAAGGTGCAGCTCCTTTGAACACCTCTAAGCCACCTGGCAACTTGAGCCATGCTTTTCAAGGGGCTGGGAATTGGCTGCAGGTCACTCCTGACCTACCCCCTTGGTCTTCTGTGTCTCAGTGGTCCCTTTGTTGAGTGGAGTCATGATGGCATTCTAGCACAGCACATGCAGTTATTCATCTCTTCTTGTCATCAGCCAGCTCCCTACAGCAAAGCTACCCAGTGATGACAAGCATCTTTCCCACATCATGGGTAGAAAGAGCAAGGGAGAAAGACAGCTGCAGCTCAGCTATCCAATTAACAAAACGAGAGATCTGCCATAGTCTGGAAAAAGTGCCCATCTGGCAGGATCTTGCATCTCCACCCTCAGGGAATCTGCATTTCTGACACTCAATCTGCTTGCTTGAGGGAATACCCTCCTAGAATCAGCCACAAGCAGAGAGACTTGTGAGCCTGTTCTATGCAACTTGGTCTAAGTAAGGGTCCTTGCAGCTCTACTTCCAGCCAAACAAAAGCAAAGGCTCTTTTCTTCTGAAATATACAGGAGGTCATGAGCTAACCTGGAGCTGTATTTTCAGCTCTGATGTTGCGTTCTCAGCACTGAGAACAACTAGAATTGTCAAACTCATCTGAGCTTGAATCAGTAGCCAGATTTTTCCAAAAGTACAGGTGACCCAGTAAGAGGAATGGCTGAGCAGTTACCAAGGTGGGTTCCCAGCTGCCGTGTAGGCCCTGAGAAGGGAAAATTTTGAATCCTGGAGACATCTCTGTAACTCAGACTTTTCCATCGATTGGAAAGGGTGCTCTCTTCTCCATTTGGTACAGAGCAGCCCAGCAGATCAAGCTGTAAATAGAGCCCCAGGGAATCAGACCATGCCAAACTGGAGCAGTTTTTGAACGGTGGGGATGAATCATCCAAATAGCTTTCTTTAGGCAATACTGGGAGGAAATGTCACCAGCCCCGTGAAAACTGAGACCATCTGCTTCTAGGATATTTTTTGAAAGGAGTATGCTTGACAAAGCTAGAGAGACTTCAAGGCTGGTTCCCAGGTCAGACCCCAGCAGAGCAGTTCCCTCCTCTTCTGGTCACAGGGACTCTCTCAGCTCTGGTTATTATTTTCACTGCAGCCAGTGTCTATTTTTCTGCACTATCTAGTGAAAGGCTGCAAGTCCTTCAAGGCCAAGCTAGAGCTTGTGTTTCGTTTGTTTGGAAAAAAACAAATGCCAGAAAAACCCCCAGATGCCTGCGAACTGCCTCTGGCCTCTCCCATCTGTGCATGAAGGCAACTCCTCCACAGCAGCAGCAGCCTCTCCTTCCACTTGGCAGGTGTTGTCTGGACCAGAGCCATAGGTACAGGATCTGTTTTCTGTTGAGCATGCAAAGGAGAGGCGGTTGCCTGGCACAGCCTTGTGTACTTCAACAGCTGATCTGATAGCACAGAGGTGCTGGCCTTTGTTCTCTTTGCTTCATGCCCTGAAGAAGCAGGGTGATCATTACTTTTTCTTTCCCTGAGGAAGCTGTTGGACATAACCTGGCACCTGAAAGGGCTTTTTTTCACTGTGCAATTAGTTTCTGGGAATTTGGGGTTCTTTCACATTCTGAAAGGTGGCATTTTAGCCTCTCTTGGGAGGCCTGTCCCTCATCATCCAGCTCTGCATGAACCATTAATGCAGCCACATGTGTGTGTGCCAGAGCTTCCCCAGTGCTTTGACCTGGTTAACCCACCCTGAACAACCTTGGCTACAGCACCCACATTTCCAAAGGGCATGCACCAACTGCTGGGAATCTGGGAGAAGTCAAAGTGAGCCCTAATCAGGCAAGGCAGCTAGTTATTACTAAGCTGCTATTTCTACTGCAGGAAGCCCTGGAGCAGCAAAACTGCTCACTTCATGTATGTTCATTAGAAGCATGGATAAGAGCAGCATTGATTGCAGGCTATAATTAGATCTCTGGGACCTTTCTGGACTGGCTTTCTCTGTCATTGTGCTACTTTGAAAGGACTTCCAATTTCTTTTCTGAATGGTTGGGATGGCATTTCCCTATTCAGCAGATTTGGGACAGTTTCTGTTTTCTCCATTGTGGCTCACAGAGCTCTCACAACTTGGTGCCACAAGCCCCACACCACAGAGTTAGCAAAAGCTCCATTGTTTGACCACTCCTGGTCCCTTGAGTCTTAGGGTTGGCCTGACTGCAGCTCTCTTCTCAGCACTGTATGGCCAACCTGCCAGGCAGCTGTCCCTGCTTCGCTTAGCTTGCCAAGATGTAGTTTGGTGAGTACCTTCCTCTAATGATGACTCTGATTCTCCTGGAATCACTTTCTTAGCATGTTCTATGCAGCCAGCCTAGAGCATTCCCAGAAGAAATGGGTGCACTAAGCCAGCATTAAGCACGTACCCAGGGCATGGTGGCCTACATGGAAATTATTACTCCTCTCTTGGAATGCTGGAAAACAGCCTCAGCATCCACTCTGTGAAAAACAGGGGAGGAAGAGTCAAGGGAAAGATGCATAGCATGAAGGACTGGAGTAGAGATATCAACAGCACACATGGCAAACAGGACCCAAAGGTGTCTCTGCTTCTGGTTTCCCCCCAAGTGCTGGTGTGTTGGAGACAACCACTGGGCACAGCCCTGTGGTGGGCATCTTTTTTGCCCTGTTCACAGATCATTCCTGTATCTTCTCTTGCACTGCCCACTGGATAGCTGGCAGGCAGGGGCAGAGGTGCTGGCAGCCCATCTGGGATTACAAAGCCAGAGGCAAACATGCACACACCAGATCTTGGCTGACCTATGTGCTGAAGGAGGGTATCTGAGGGAGAAAGTTTGTACCTCTGATTTTGAACCCAATACATCTGGTCCAGGTAGCTCGGTTTGCAAGCTGTAGATTGAGATGCAGATTGACCTCTGGGTGGGAGCCCAGAGAGATGAGAGGCCGCGAACTGCCAACCTTTGAGATAACAAAGGGTACAAGGCCGGTGGTGCCAGCCAGGCAATGGATACTTGAGAGACACGGCAGGAGCCAGGAATTGCTGACCTTCTTGATAACGAGGGGTGATGCCAGCGAGGGGGATGGACCTGGAAAGGGGGGCAGGAGCAGGGACTCAGGAGGAAGAGCAAGACTTGTGTGCGGGTAGATTGTGAGCGTATGAAAGCCCAGGGGTTCCAT
>VYZT01050828.1:0-28899 GCA_013400735.1 Pomatostomus ruficeps | reverse complement strand
AACCAGTGAAATCCTTGAAAAAAATGCAACCCTTGCCTTCTATTAGTTTTAATACAAGTAATTATTTTGTTTCATTTGCTAAGAATATTAATTTTCTATTTTGAAAGATGATTAAAAAAATGAAAAATGATAATCAAAACTTGTACATATCAAGCTATGAGAAATCATTTAGTGATATTGTAGTGGCCTTAGCCTAATTCAAAATTTTATTCTTCATAAAGATGTATTCTCAAGTCCCATAGAGATGAACAATCATTAAAATGATTGTTCTTTGCTGTGTTTTCATAGGTGATGCCATACATGTCAGAAAGAAAATATTCTTACCAATTCTAATTTTTCACAGATCTTAATTCTAACATATGCAAGCAGGGGGAAATGTGTTTTAAGAAGAAATAATAGAAGATAACATAAGAAATTAATTTACCTGTAGAATAAATGTATTATTAATTCCTTTTCATATAATCAAATTATTTCCTATATTTTCACAATGTAGTACAGCACTTCTTAAGAGCGTCAAAACCAAGTAGGACTAAAACAAACACCTGTCTGCTATTTATGAATAAAGATCAGACAATCTTATATTTGTTCATTTCCTTAAGGAAGAACTGCTTCACTACAGCTTTAGTCTGTGATTGTAACCACAACTTTACAAAGTACTTACCAGTACTCTAGGAGTTGATGTCAGTGAAGGAATCAGGTTTTGCTAAAAGAGAAGCTATGAGTATTTCTGTAATTTCAAAAAGGACCCCCACTAAAGACTCTAGAGATTGGGGGGGAAAAAAAAAAAGGTAGATGTCTAACAGAATGTTTCTCCCACCTCACCCATGTGTTTAACACCTTTTCATAAACAAATGCAGTCAGTAGAACCAGTTCACCTCTTCTCATTTCCTAAACTGGAACAACGCCATTGCGGTTCTGTTACAATTATACCCCTTGGGAAATTCCTGAGGAGCATCTTTTCTGAAGTAACTCTGGGGTAATCTTTTCCTGAATCAATTCAGAGGGAAATGGCCAAGGAGTTCTCACGGGATAACTTTAAGGAGGTTTCCAGAGCTGGTTGGACAAAGTCCGAGGCGTTCTGGTCTGTATTGAACATTGACCGTCCTTTAAGAAGGGAGTTGGGAACAAATGATCCCCCAGGTCCTTTCCTAGCTGCATAAACCTATCTGTGACCTCAGAGTGATTTTTGAAATATCTGTTTATGACAGAAAATCTAAGAAAAAGTGTGATAAAATATTCCATTACTTATGACTCAAAATTAGTTTTAGGGACCTGCAACATTATCTGCTTTTATCAGCACAGTTTAAAAAGTGACTTCTGGACCATCTGTGACGTTGTGACTGATTGCCGGACACCTAGAGGGGAGAGGGTAACAATTGTTCAAAGAAGTCAGTGCCACCTAAACATCCAAATACCTCCATATATATTTGATCTATCCTTATCTATCCTTCCTCTGTATAGCAGACTGACTTTTTTTTTTTTTTTTAATATGATGTATTCAAATGTCTTATGTTCTCAAGTGATGTTCCCATATATTCTGGTAGGTCAAATTTAATTTTCTTTTTCTGCTATGTTATAACCCTTGAAAATCTTTCATTTTTTAAGGACTGTAAAGAAACTGGATTATTGTCATTCTGTCTTAGAAACTGCATTACATTACATTTCCTTTAAATTCTAGATCTGCAAATCTTCTATATCTGCTAGGACGAAAATTTAACAGTAAAATGATGGTTGAAAAAAAGGTGGAACCATATGTTCTCATAATACAGACAAAAATATTGTTCAAACTCAGATTTTTCTTCTTTTCATGCACAATTTTGATTGTAATGTAAAAAGTGTAGGTTTTGGGGAGCAGGGTGGAGGAAGGGGGAACTTAAAATTCGGTGTATTTAATGAGGTACTGTGCTAAACCATCAGATAGCATTCTGCTGTTGAAGCTGCTGTCCTTTTTCCGTGGATAGACTGGGGTTGATCAAACTGTGTTTTTCTTGCGGACTAACTGATGTGTGCTAGAACTTCCATTAAGCCACAAGGAATTCTCAAGGTAACAAGACAATTTCTTCACAAGACAATGACACTTCATATGCACTTCATCCATCATCCACCTGAATAGTCATCTCCAGTGAGAAGAGGCAGAGAAAGACCTTCTTGGGTTGTCTGGACATGCTCTTCAGTGAGAGTAAATGCGTGTGACAACACACTGAAGGGTTCTGCTTCTATCATCCCTGACATTTTTACCATCATGCTCACAAGTGGACTTGACTGTCCAACCCACTCATTATTGTTATTTATTTCCTTCTTGTCCCTGCGGATCTCATATTCCATGACTCTTAGGAAAGGCTTCCTGCCCATATTCTTCCTCCCAGTCCTTTCCCAACAGATGGCAGAGGATAATTCTGCTTGTTTCATGCTCTCAGTGAGTTTAATGTAGGTGAAATAGATTTAAGATTCATACACTGGAAAAAACCCTATCTATTTTAATATATGAGGAAATAGTCTTACAATTAAATACATCTCAAGAATTTTCATGTAAACCAGTGAAATCCTTGAAAAAATGCAACCCTTGTCTTCTATTAGCTTTGTTTAATACAAGTAATTATTTTCTTTCATTTGCTAAGAATATTAATTTTCTATTTTGAAAGATGATTAAAAAAATAAAACAATTCTGCTTGTTTTCTTTAGCTTGCTTCAGACTAAGCAAAGAGCCTCTCTGTCGCTGTGGAACTGCTAGCAGAGTGAAGGAATCGAGACGGTTGAGTGGCATAAATCTGAATTTATTATTCAATTATAAAACTTATATAGACTTTTCAAAGGTCGTCCGGATTGGATCAATCCAAAACCTCCCCCTAGGCCGATTGGTTAGAACCACCCATCTTTCCCAAAGACCGTTTCAATAACATCTAAACCTTATCTTTATTTATAAAACACAGGAAGAAGAAGAGAAAAATTCCCATGGGAAAGAACCTGTGTTACCACACCTCTCCAATCCTTTCCTCCCATTTTCTTGTAATCCCTAATTCCAGCTTTTTTCAGAGGGTCTTGTTTGTGCTACCATTCCTGAGAGTGCTTAGAATCTGAGCACTCCTAATTTAGCTGAAATCTGTCCGGAATGATTCGTAAATGGACAAGCACGAGCAGAGGGGTGAGTGTTTGTGCGTGCATCCGTATGTCTGTGTGTTAGAGGTATAGAGAAAGGGGAGTTCCTGTTCTTAGGGGACGAGCAGTGCTTCAGAGTTCTTGAAAATGGAGAAAACAGAAACATCAACAATTTTCCTGAGCAAAAATAAAAATGTCCCCCCCCTTTTTTAAAAGAATGCTACTTTTTGCATAGAATCCCTATCTGCAAAAAGATAATAATCACCTGCTAATTGTCCATCTCTTTCTTGGTTTTAAGCTAAAACAAAGGCTAAGAATAAAACCAGTAACTACCACAGAAGAGTTTTTCTGTGTGAATGGTTTCCTTCTGCTCCCTCTACTTTTTTCAGATTCAGATGCCCTTTGTAGCACAATTTGAATTGTGTCACAAAAAACTGCATAAATCCCCTCTGTGTTTAAGCAGTTGGTTGCTGCTTCACCTTTTTTCTTAGGCATGATGTTCTGTCCATTCTAATATCCACTTCAGCCAGATGGATGTAAGTCTGAGGATCCCTATCCATGAATGAGTGTTCACCCACAGCACCCTCCTGTCAGTGCACTGTGGAATCAATGATCAGAACTCTTAAGGAGAATCAATATGTTGTTTCATTTGATCTGAGATGCCGCCTTAGCTTCCATTTATGTAAACCTCAAAGGTCTCTGGAGATTACTTTGCACAACTATTTCTTTCACAATATCATGAAAAATTAATTTACGTTGCCAAGCATTGTTGGGAACACAAATCTGCAGAATTTTATATATAGAAGATAATATTGTCAATAAGCTTCAGGTACGAGTGTGGCTGGTCATTCTGCAAAGAATGATTTTTCCTTATTTTCACTCTACTTAACTCATTTGACTCCACCATAACTTGCAAGTGTAGTGTACCGAAGAAAAATAGGTTTAAAATAAAAAAACTCAGAACTAATATAAAACATTTAGTAAGGAGTTTAGTTCTTTAAAGAATTTCATACATGTTGAGCATTAGAAGCTTAAAAAGGAATATGGAATAATTTCAGTGGAAAAACTTTCACAATGATTTAAAAACATTAAGGAATGAACAATTCATAGCTGGCTAGTACTTGCATTTTACAGTAAGACATACTTTCAGAAATATGAAACCAAATCACCTGAGTTTCAGAATACAAATGTACTAGTAACT
This sequence comes from Pomatostomus ruficeps, assembly GCA_013400735.1. Classification (NCBI taxonomy): domain Eukaryota; kingdom Metazoa; phylum Chordata; class Aves; order Passeriformes; family Timaliidae; genus Pomatostomus; species Pomatostomus ruficeps. The sequence goes on along the minus strand of VYZT01050828.1, from coordinate 24,602 downwards.
ATAAATAAACTAGTAAATATATTATAGTTCCATTTGGTGAGGAAATAATTTATATCCACCTTGGGGAAGGTTCAATGATCAGTAAATATCAGTGCTATTTCACTGTGATGAAAAACCAACCAATGGAACTCCCTTTAACCACATAGCAAGCTATCACAAAGCAGATATCTTTATTGAAATACTTGTTAGTTCAGTATTTAAATAGTTGTGTCATCTAAGGTGGAGACAAGCCATCTATTCCTATAATAAAGAGAAACCCGTATTAATATAAACCAGAATATGACATTATACGGGGTGATGTAAAAATTACCAAGTGATGCTTCTGACCCAAAACTCTCAAACTTTACCTGCTGAAATATAATTAAAGTCCTGAGTTGAGTCATATGCCCTGGAATGAATTCTGTCTAAAATGAAACATAATAAATGTTTGAATGAGGTAAGAAATAGGACTGTGGCAAGACCGTGGGAAGTGCATGATAGTGCTGCAAAAGGAAGGTGAAATAACCTGAATCATGTAGGCAGCAGGGAACATGTCTAAGTAACAGCAAGTTGTAAATAATTCATGGAGAAATTACCTAAGTGTTAACAAGATCATATGATTTCAGAATAATTTCATTTTGGGTTGTGTCGGTGCTGCAGTCCCAGTACATATGAAAGAAAATGAGGCATTTTTCATATTCCATGATAACTTTTCACACTGAAAAATTAGACATCTTCTTTAAGCTACAGAAATTAATGTTCAGACATGATCAGGAAAACCCTTAGTGTTTTGTACTATTCCTATAAAAGCAGATATACAACACATAGTTCTCCATAAGCCTCCCCACCTGTTTATCAAATTAAACTGTATTTTAAGCTATCACAGGGCTATTTAAACAGAGCTTGTACTTAAATTACATTCTCCATCAGTAGCACGGGGGAAGCACCGTGTCTGTGGTTCACTTACAGCAAAATCTGGCTATTCTGAGCAGCATTCATTAGCCAGCAGCAGTTATATCCTGGCGAGGAAAGCAAGGGCAGAGAGTTTTTCAGGAATGCATGGGTGTAAATTGGACACCAGCCACTGCAGTGTGAACAGTGCTCTTTGTTTTCATGGTCCGGTGTCCTCTTATTCCTCAGCCAAGTCCCAGCTCCTCCGACCTTCTGCCACAGCCCACGAAAGGTAGTGTTTGATAGCACGATTGAGCACGGCTGGAGTCACTCTGGATTGCTCCGTTATACTTGAACTTCAGCACAGCAGCCTTTGTTCAGAAAGGATGAATAAGCATAGCGGATTTTCCATATTCATATGGCAACTCAGTTGCAATGGCGAGTCAGATGGTAAATAGGTTTTAAGTAGAGGTACTTGTATTTACTTATTGTTTCACAGAATCTAGAAAATACATGTTAAAATAAGAAATAATAATTTAAAAGAAAAAAAATATAATCAAACCTGATAACAAAACTGAAAGCTATGGTCAAAGATCCCTAAAGACCTTTTTTTTTAATGCAAGGCTCTAGCAGTTAAAATATAATTTGTGGTTGTAGGGACATATTTCATAGGGAAAACAAGGCTATTTCTGATTTTCAGTTCTTTGAAAGATGGCAGTTTTCCTACTATATTTTTAAAGAAAACAAACACAAAATGGAGAAAGTGACATCTGGTAACAAAGGAGAATTATTCTTTTCTTTTCTTATCTTTTTTCCTTTTTTAAGTGATTTTTAGCATCCAAGGCTGGAGCTCAATCACTGGAAGTTCTATCACCAAATTGGTTCTCCTGAATCCCGGGAAGATAACAGAGAAGGAAGGCTTCACATTAATCAGAAAGGGGATTTTGCTAACTTTCTAATGAGCTAATCTGGAAACACCCTTAGGGAGATGAGTTCAGGGATCACAATCAAAGGCTGAAATCTCTGGAGTAAAAAAAACCAAGTTATTTGCTTTCCTGATGGTTGGATTTTGTGTCCACCTGTTCCTTTCAAAGTGCCTTTTTAAAGACCATCACAAAGGGAGTGATTAAGGGCAGATGTTGAATAGCCTGTGTTTCCAACACACCGGTTTGGGTTCATTCATTTCTACGCTGCTTTCTTTCTGGCTAGAGACGGTTTCAGTGCAGTCCTTTTATCACACCCACACACAGATATATTTTGTTCTTAGATAATTTTTTTTCTCTCTTTTCTTTCTCTTTGGTAACTTTTACCCCTCAGTTTATGTTATTAACAGCTATCAAAACATTTTATAAACTTTCCTTGGCTTTGCAACCCTTCGGCTCACAGCCGGAACAGACCTCATGAACCACAGTTATTGCAGTTGGCAGAAATAGATCTGTTATTTTCTCAGTGTAAAGCTGATTCAAAACTAGAGTTAACAAAATTGAAAAAAATGAAAGTACTCGCTGCTGCATCACTGGGCTTGACATTTCTAAATAATCTCAGAGTTTCCCTTGTCATTTCCACTGTCGCTCAAAGTTCCAGGCTCTGGAAAGTTTTTTATGAAATTGCTCCATTATGCAGGAGACTACACAGAGTGAATAAGGGTCACACCTGGACCAAAAGAAGCTTCTCATATAAAGTAAATATCGATGGTTGTCTTTGTGGTATTGCATAAATAGAAAACACAATATTCTATCTCATGAATGCAAGCTGTGTTTGCTGATGACTAAACTCTTGAGTTAGAAATAAGACTTTGCTGAAACTGGAGTAGAACCTGACACTGGAGTTTTGCTGAGGTTTAGCAAGATAATGCCCTCATCTCCTTTTGATGCAGACATCGTGTTGCTTCTGTGAGGAACCCTAGAGAATTAACAAGTTGTTTAAGAATGCTTATTGCAGGTGGTGTGCGAATCAGTCCAGACACAAAAGAAAGGAAACTCAGCTATTGCTTCTCTTGTACTTGATCTTGAACACTGAAAAGGAAAAACTTGTAGAAAAGTCACTTTGAAAACTCAGCAGGAGGCTTGCCTGACTGAAGCCTGCATACTCAGGCCTGTAATTGCATAAATGTTAATTAAATAAGACAACTAATGAGAACTGACTGACAGGAGCTAAGCAGAAGTAAAAAGCAGCTGCTTTTTGGGACTCTGCCACATGTAGTCTTCATCCCACTCCAGTAGCAACTTCCCATATTTCCCTCTCTTCTCTACTGAATGCAGGCTCAAACCGATAGTTCACAATTCCTCCCTGTCTGGCTTGGCTAATTCCCAAGAGAAACAAGTATTTTTGTTCCCTGAGGAGCTAACTTAGCTGTGCTGGAGAAGTAAAAAGGGAATCAGGCAAGAGGCAGGGTGACAAGGACAAGGAGAAAGAAGACTCTTCCCATGAGAGCAGATGAAGAAGAAAATGGGAGTGGATAGGGGCAGTAATCCCTCCAAAAGGTGAATGATGACAAAGAGACTAAAAAAGAAAAGTGAAAGTGAGATACTTGAGAAATACAAGGGCTTGCTACAAATACCACAAGTCTGTTTGAGTTTTTCTAGTGGGGACTGCTGTTAAAGAATTTACAGTCCTAAATCCAAAGCAGAATCAGAGAGTGGAAGAATGAATCACCTGCCATACAGAATTAGAAAGGTGGATGTAAGGTGAAAAAAAAAATTCTGATGGAAACAAAGAAAAATATACAAATTGCTGTTGTTGAGGTCAAATATTCCCACTGAAATGGCCCAACCATAACTGAGCTGTATGCTAAAAAGAGGCAGAGGCACTGAAATAATATATTAATCCAATTAATTCTGGGAAAAGATTGTAAAAAATTAGTACCACTGCACAATGTAAAAATATTCTATCGATTTCAAGAATTTAAATCTGTGATTCTTTGTATTATAAATACTGTAAGTATTTATATTTCTGTGCTTACCAGATTTTTAATTTCCTAGATATGGATAACACAAAAATTATTGTGAAGAATAACAATGTCATTTCTGTTTGCAAGAGCGAAAAGATTTTGTCATTCAAGAATGATACAACGTCAAGAAATGAAACTATTCTGGAAGGTTGATAAGTTCTAAGTACACAAACCAGTATTTTGGACCTGTTCAGCTTAAATCAAAAGGAAGTATAAAACCCATGGCTACTAATTAATGCTTTCTAGTTCAAAATCATGGATTTGAGTTTTACTAAGGAATTCAGAGATCAGGCTGAGAGGATTCATGTGTCCAAGGCTCTGGAATGATGTGAAAGAAACATTCACGATAATTGAAGTTTGCTGCCAAGCAAAAGGGGAATTCTGTAGGGGAGAGCTCTAGATTTGGTTGAATATCTAGGCAGCTGAAACAGGATGCGAATAAAAAACTGGAAACTGGAAATATTGATCATCAAAGAATCTTATCAGGAAGATCAGAAAGTTAAGAAAGAAGATGGTCAGGCAAAGCCGAGCTCATCCTGGTCAGTGATGAAGGAGTCAAAATAACTACAGGAGTGGCTAAGTTAAATCAGCATTCTGCTTCTCTTTGCAGAAAATGGGACATCACTGTTGAATATGCAGCAGGAGTAAGATGGCTATGAGAAGGATTGTATGGAAGTGGAAACTGAGACATAGGAGATTCCAGGAGGAATTAAGGAGCTCAGTTCCTCCTCAGTGGGTACCTCCTCAGTATAATGAATAGGATGGCTTATCTCCAATTTTTAGATTTCCTAGTACAGAAACATAAGAAAGTGTGCAAGTGAGTCTAGTAAAAATGATTTTTACTAAAAGCTCAATGTTGTAAGGAATCAAAAATAGTTCTTGAAGCAGTAACTTTTCAAAAGGAAGAAGTTATCTAGGCAGCTGCAAATAGATGACTTTGACCTCTACAGTGTGCAAGACTTGGAATATATTATCAAAGAAAAAGCTATTAAGACTAGAGAAGCAAATAGGAATTGGTATAAAATGCAAGAACAAGAAGGCCTTGCTACTATGGATTGATAAAAGAATTTTCTTCTATAAATGGAAGGTTTGTGAAAAAGAAATGACCGTGGAAAAGTTTGAGTTCATCAAGATAAGTTATAAGTTATCAGTGATGTAGTCCAGAGAAAGGAAATATAATTAAACATATCAGAAGAATTGGCAAGAGACTAAGAAATATTAATACAAAGTCCTAGAAGAAAATTATCATGAAGAGTCCTACATACATTGTGATCATCCACATTCAGGGAAATGAAATTTATATTAACAGGAGTACAGAGACTGCTCAGAGAAAGGGCAAAACTTCCTGCAAACAGTGACTAACAGAATTTGGCTTAATAATCTCACTAAATAAAGACTGAATGACACACACTTGGTCCCTCTGTGAGAGACCTTCACTTCCCTCTCTACTTTCTAGACTGAAAACTATGGAGGAATTTGTTAAGCCAGAAGAAAATATTGATGCAGGAAAAAGAAAATAGCTGTATGCTGGGCACAAGTAAGTTTAAAGTAGAACTAACAATACGTTCTTTAACAAAGCGAGACTTTGAACCATCTTTCCAGTAAGAAGTGGGGTGAGAAAATGCAACAGTTGTTAGATAGAATTGGTCGTTTTATGATACAATTCAACCCAGCATGCTTGGCACAGTTGAAGATTCATGATATTTTCTTTGTGATGTTTTTATGACCTGCTTTGTATTGTACAAACAAGTACAATTAATTAATATAGTGTGCTATATTAATGAATTAATTAATTGAGAAAGTATAGAAAAAGTTGAATTCTCATAGGTCATCAATTAATGAAAAGAAATAAATAGCAAAGCATATCCAGCAATATCTGTGTATTAAACTGACTGCTATATATCTAGATAGAAATATACTGGTTAAGATATGTATCTAGGAGAACTCTTTTGCTGTACCTTGCTGTCAGGAGTCACATATTGATTACGAACATCCTGACAGTCGTAGAAAGAAATGTCCAAGTGACAACTTGATTCTTATGGAGGCTTTTTCCTAAGCAGCAATAAAGGCTGACTGTTTTGTCAGTGGCAAGCATGAGAAAGATGCATTCCTTGCTCAAAAAATGAAATGAAGTATGCTATAGCTGTGCTTAACATCTTCCATTCCCCAGAAGGCACTTTCAGTCGTTCCAACAAATCCCAGTGATATTGCTTGCTATCAAACCATGAAAAGGGGTTCATACACCAAGTTTGACATAATGCACTTCTAACTGGGGCATGTATACATGGTGGCGAGAAGCATTTCAGATGCAGTCTTGTCTTTCTTTTTCCCTTTTGACAACCAAGCATTTGGGCCTCTGTATCTGGTGGCTGGGCTGCTGCTGTGGACCTCACAGATGGGTCAGCAGATGAGGTGGCCAGGTCTGAGAAGGCTCCAGCACAGGCAGGTCAGTGACTGTGCTAGGCAAGCAGGCTCCTGCAGCAGTGCCCCTGGCTCAGCAGGGAGCTCGTACACGCACACAGTATTGATACACGTCCACATGGATATGGACAGCACACCCGCATACACCCACACACACAGGGTCAGCAGACGAGGTGGCCAGGCCCGTGAAGGCTCCAGCACGGGCAGGTCAGTGACTGTGCTAGGCAAGCAGGCTCCTGCAGCAGTCGCCATGGCTCAGCGGGGAGCTCGTACACGCACACAGTATTGATACACGTCCACAGAGACAGGGACAGCACACCCGCATACACCCACACACGTGTCTGTATATATACCACACACGACATTCAGCCACAGGGGGAGGATTGTGGAAGCGTGACTCAAACCACCCAAATACTCAGTGAAAAGGTGCTCTCAGGCACTGTGGATGTCACCCAGGGTCTGAAGCAGCCAACTCTTCACTTGCAGCAGTATCCTAGGCACCTAAACACATTGGGAAGCACTGGCTGCTTTTTAAGCAACCCTGCAGAAGCCTTCCAAGCTACTTCTTCCTTTCTGAGTTCTTGTTTGCTCATATCAGGACCTGAGTCATACCTCTAAATGTTTAGTCAGACAGGATTAGATATATATATTTTTTGAGAACTTTCAAGTTAAAAACAAACAGAAAGAAAGCTCTAGCAAGCTTTGCTTGCTCCAGGGCTATCTGGTCATATGGGTGTCAAAATCTGCCTACCCTGATTGCAGACACTTATATGGTAAATTAAAATCTGAACTGCATTATGAGAGAGAACACTGTGTAAAAATGAGTGCAAATATATTCCTTTTTTTCAACTTGTAATTAATTTACATCCATCATGAGGACTTTATTAGAGAAACCTTGCATTTTATTTCTCTTCCTGGTGAGTGAAACAAACTTTAAAGAAAAATAAGGCAAAAATAATTGAAAATTAGTAGAAATTAAAAGTAAGCTTCTGAACAATAAATGGATTGTAGTGTCCTTTGAATAATGTTTTATATAATTTTTCCTCATATTTAAAATAATATTAATTTAATACACTTGGTAAGAAATATCACACACTGTTTAGTAAAACAAAACGTGTCTCGGGGTAGATATATTTTTAGATCTGAAAGAATTTAAGCCAGCTGAGATTTACACTGTGTTTTTAACATGGGATAAATGGAATCATATCTGTAGTTGCTTTGGCACATGAATTCATGGGATCACCAACTTCACGAAAGCTTGCAAGATCTTCAAGACGACAGACTAAAAGTCTCCTGGTATTTAGCGTAGAGATGCATGCAAAAATGCTCTGCTCTAATTGGGCAGAAGCATTTGTAGCAACTCTAAAGTACAGCAGCTTTTGCATTACTCGGGCTCTAGATTGGTGTGCGTGTGCAGGTGTTTCTGTGGCCGTATCCTTACCTGACTTCAGGGGCTGGCTAAGATATGTGGCTTACACCTCTTTTAGGGGAAAAGCTATTTTTCAGTGCTTTCAGTAGCCTCTCTCTGCCACCTCCACAGTTGTGCCTTAATGATACAGTCTGCCCTGCAGTGCTGCAGCCTTCAAACCTGAAATTTTGACATAACAGTTGTTAATATTAGAATGTGCTCTGTGCTACATTGAATCCTCTTACATTTCACTTCTTCTCTTTTCCTACCGCATCTCTTATTGGGGTGGCTAATTTTAATTTAACAAATTTATCCAAAACAAAGTGTGGCATAAATAAAAACCCAAAACAGAGAGACATATTTATAAACAAATTAGATAATGTTTGCAAAGCACACCAAACTTGATTTGCTAAATCAGCACTACATTTTATCAACCTGAAATAATTAAATCATAAATAACTAGTTTTCTTTAATTCTGCTTCACATTATGTAGCCTAGCAAATTGTCAAGAACCATGACTGATTTCAGCTCTTCACCAAAGCAAGGCATCTACCGTTCAGCAGGAAATTAAGTTTTGTCTATTTTTCACCCCCAAGTGGTACTCTGAATTTCTGTAGTCTTTAAAATATTCATATTGTAATATAGATTTTACTTTGTGTGAAACTTACTCTTAGGGAAACTACTTACGAATTCAAATTTTTTTTGTTGTTGTTAGCAACTTTAAATAAATTTGTACTGTCTACTGAAAAAATAGAAAAGTTCACATATATTTGTAATCTGAAATTTTACTGTTTTGCTGGGATTTTTATGGGTCCTTGAAAACATTTTTGCCTGCTGGAAAGCACAGCTGGATATTCCATCTAGTCACGATCATCTGTCAGTATAAAATCTTTAATGTCCCCTCTTTTCCCTGGACAATCACCCTGTATCCGGTCCAGATTCATACAGATTATGAACCCATTTTGTTCAGTTACCAAGCGCCTTTAATCTGGAAACAGCCCCATACTAAGCACAAAAATATTAAGTTGTAGTCCAGTTCAAAACTCACCATTTGCATTCATTAAGTGCAGTGTACAGTGCAAAATACATAGCAAAGTAGAAACCAGAATCTGAAGTAAAAATCAAAGGTAAGAATAATTGGAATTTGAGTTTTGATGTTAACTGAGGGTAGGCAACACAACATTCAGAATGATGATGCTCTGGAAAGTGTTCCAATTTTGATATTACAAACTCAGGAGCATTTGAAAATGCCAACTGCAGTAAAAATATGTATGTAATGATTGTTTTATACTGACAGGTCACTCATGAGGAAAAATAGTTTAAATGGACCTTGTCCAAAATAAAATTCAGGACAGGGGCTCATATTGTTCATCACACTGACATCGAGAAATTAGTACACTCCCTTGGTTCCATAAATTTCAAGGTTAAATAGTCAAGAAGATGTGTGCATTCAGACGGGTTTTTTACTGATCTTTGCTTCCATGAGTTTTGGCATTTCAGGTGAAGACAATCATTCATAGGCAGAGAATGGTGAAGCATACAATATTTTTGCAGTCCTTCAGGTCCCAGGGCGGGATTTGGTTGAAACTAGCTTTTATTTTAGAATTGAAAAAAGCAGGGTGAATGTAAATGAAGGAAAAAAAGAAATCACACATCTAACATTACACTTTTGCTTCATTGCTACCTTTAGAGACCATTCCACATTGTATAAGTCATTTTATCACTCAGTAAACGATAGAAAGTGATTCTCAATATTATTTCATCACATGATAATTCATGAATTCTGTCATTAACCCTAATATACAAAATAGAGACGTTCAAGAAATTTCTTTTTAAGGAGATGGCCATTACACTTGTGTTCTGCAATGCAGTAATTAAGGTACAGGACAAAGATCTCATGCAGCAAACAGATGCACTTTTAGCTCTCTTACTGAAGCTCAAAGTGTCTGAGTCTGAAATAAGAGATCATGGGCTCTATTTTCAGTGTATGTGCAATCACTGAGTTAAATGCTTGTGCATGAGGTTACATCACAGTCATTTAATTTTAATATTTCCAGTGTGCTTGTCTACGTTTGTTGCAGGAGGAGAATCTAGTTCATGCTACATTTACATGAATCTTTCAGAAATTAAAACTCAGAGGCAGTGAAGCGATGTAGAATTTCAGTGAGAGTCACGGAATCAGGGTAGACTTGCTATTCTCTTAAATACTAAAGAATCTATCTTATGTTTCAGGCAGCCTGGGGCAATCTTTTTTGTTTCTGTTGCATGTGTGATAAATATTAGACACGTTCAACACCCAAAGCATCTTCATACAATGCAGTTTAGAAAAGTACACTACTTTCAAAAAAACAGTGGCTTTAATAGTTTTTGTTTTTTGTACTGTTGAATCATTCCTATCCTTGTTTGATCTTTTTGGCACATGTTTTTAATGGGGTAGCAATATGCATTGTTAAAAAAAAAAGAAGGAAACCACTGATACCTACAAAACTGTACTCTAGTTTATCTGCAGCTGATCCATGATATCACACGACACGGACCCTTGTACTGCTTAGAAAACTTTGGGCTCCTTTCAGCACATCTACTGTGTGCTTTCTGCTAACATGAATGCATTTTGCAGCCTCGTACCTGCTGTATGCAGCATCTAACAGACTATCTGCTTGGATATCAGATGGTGAGCTGAGTTCTCACTCTGTCTCCAGTCTCCTGTTGCTGTCTGCACTGCTAGGTTTCATGAGGATACTGTGATTTTCAAGCTATTACTTCATTTCTGATCTCTCAGTCTAAGCTGGAAGGCATCTGGTTTAGCGGATGTTTCATAAAGGGAGATCTTCCAAGGCAAACAGTAGTTGAGAATCACGATTCCCAGTAATGACTAAGATATCATACATGGTTTCATCAGGATGGTGTAGAGAACTCCAAAAGGAAAGGAAAAGCACACTTCAACAGAGGGGTGGCTTCTAAATCTCGCAGGTACTGAGTGTCAGTATTGGGCATGAAGGCAAATTATCTCAGGGAATGTGCTGCTCCGATTTTCCTGTGTTAATTCCAGTTAACGCCAGTAATTTTGGTATCTGTCCGTACTTGATATGCTAGAGTGTGACATTTGATAGGTACAACAAAGGAGATCAAAGCTCTGTTGGTTTTATTTTCTTTGTTTTCTTTTTTTTATTTTTCTGTCCAGGCTTCTCAATTGCCTTAATGATCCAGCAATATTTTTCCAAAAGGTCTTTGATATCCTGTTTCTGTTAAAATAAACAGGCATTTAGCCACTGCTTTTAGTAAATAAAAATACCTGCAGCCAACTAATGATGGCTTGTGAAAATAGCAATGAACTTTTATTTTCACTATCTCTCTTTATGAATGTGAATTTTCCTGAAAAGGCAATAGTAAAGTTATTTTTCTCTGAGTTTTTTAGTTTTTCTTGGTTCCTCTTCCTTACATATCCCTGAATATCCTTGACAGTGCAGCAGCTTTTTTACCAAATTTTTGTTTCTTCTTAAGAAACAATCTTTTGAGAAGCCCAGCTTTATTTTATATTCAGCTGGACTCTTTTTAGGCAATTGTAGTTCATATGGTCAAAAAACAATCTTAAATGAATCCTCATGCATTTCCCAAAAATATTTGTGTGAACATTCGTCTTAAAACTGGCTAAACAAAAAATATGCAGGAGCCAAGAGGTAATAAAACCTTTAATCCTTGAGCATGCAGACTATATCACTGTTCTGTAACACATATATGCTGTAACAAATACCATTTCTATAAATTCAGTGTATGACGAGGTGTTCTTGAGCTCTTTTTATCCAGTGATTAAAGAACAGCAAAACTAGTCTTGGTTGGTTAGTTGGTGTGGGTTTGGGGTTTTTCTCATGGAGAAAAATGTGTCTATTTCCGAACTTGTTGCTGAAGTTTATCAACATATCTTTCCAGAAAATGTGGAAAATTATCCACAACAAACTTCTTGATAATATGTACCTAAGTACTGGACATTGTCTTAGAAAAGATCTTGAAGGAAAGAGAGAAAAGGGACAAAGGGAGAAATGCAATTCCACCGTTTGAGGTTTTTCTAATATTTCCATTTTCTCAGAGAAGGGATCTAATCCAGAGAATGTCACTGACCTAGATTTAGGTTAAGCATCTGTACGTAACTTCTGTACAAATACAAAAGGAGATGTGGATGACAGAGATTGCTAATGAGTTGTGAGGTAGGTAAAGAAAAAAGCTAGAGGAAAAGGGAGAGTTTAACAGCTGTCAGAAAGGAGAGGGATCATTTTTGGTGATGCTGTTAGGAATGTGATCCTGTTTAATAAATGCAGCAGTGGCCACCAGGTAAGGAATAGGCATGGTTTCATTTAATCAGGGAAACAAGAAACCTGGAGAGGATCGTCACTATTGTGGAGATGTAGGAATAGAATGATATTGAACAATGAAAACTCAGGCACCGAGGCAGTCATAAATATCTGCTGTAGTCTGATCACTTGCTGTTGTGATTTCAGTAGAGAGGAGGGGGCCATAAAGATGGGTCCTGTGAGAAGTTTCTGGAATTCTTCACCATTTCCAGCAGAGCCAATCTCTGATGGCTCTGAAGATGATGGACATGCCACTGGCCATGTCTGGGCCAATTAGAAAGGTCGGTTACGCCTCTGTGATGACATATTTAAGGAAAAATCGAAACAAATGCGTTTTCTCCCGGTTCCTTATCTCAGCTCATGGACCTTTGGGTTAATTTCCTGGGGTTTTTTGTCTCCCCTCTCCTTCCCTCCTCTGCCCAGCTGTGCCAGGGGAGGGAATGAGTGAGCGGCTGCCATGGGTGCCTGGCACTGAGCCAGGGTCAAACCACGACACTTGCCCAAAAGGAAACAACAGAGGACAAGGAGAATCTGTGTGCACAGTCAGCTGGAGAAGGCATCCGAGCTGTCCCTCTGAGTTGTGTGTAAGAAATGCTGCTGTTCTAAGACACATTTGGCAAAACAGGGCAGCAGAGAGTTTGGACAGAAAACTCTGTCATCTGATAGGGTTATAAAATTATCAGGAGTCTTATTTGAGACAATGGCAGGACTTCCTCTGGAATAACATATAATGCTTAGATTAGCCTTTCTCAATAGCAACATTTTTATCTGAAAACAGCTTGTGATTTACTAGATTAATTGAAGGAGAAGACTATCCATCTAAAGAAGTGGAATTAAAAGTTATTGACTTGTTTTTCTTAGTGGAACAGAGTCTGAGGGGGTTGTTGACTATTTAATAAAATAAAAAAGTAAATTTCAGGACAAGAAAATAGTCACAGAAATGAAAATTTTCACATCAGACTAAATTTAAAACTTCTTTTTCTTCTTTTTCTTCCTTTTCTTCTTCCTCTTCTTTTTCTTCTTCTTTTTCTTCAACTTTAAAGGTTTATGCTCAAAAAAATCCCCCTTCTGAAACAGCATACTAACAAAGAATCATCAGAACATGACAAGTTCCTGGAAAAGATGACATAATATTTGAAATTTGAAACAGCATCTCTCCTATCTGATGTATCAATATTTTCAAAGAGATGTGAAAGGAGAGTGATTGTTCTTTGTATATGCTATATATGGATAGTTGTATTAATATGCTTCAGGTATTTTATCTGTTGCCAAATAAGGCTACCTTCATTTTTTTATTCTATGAATAACGTGGGGTTCTTTTGTGTTTGTGTTTTGTTCCGTTTTTTTTTTTTTTCCCTAAAGTATTTTCTTAATTGAACAGAGTGTCAGACTGGAGATTAGTGTTCACTAGTGCTCTCAGCAGCATCGATTGATGAGGTGCTGTGCTATTGAGCCCTGCTCACATGCTCAGGGTTGGAGTGGTGACCATACTGGAAATCAGGAAGACAGTTTTCTTGCAGGTCAAATCACAAAGAGCATCCTATTTCTTTTTAATTTTCTTAGCCTTTTGTACAATGCTGTCTTTTCCTTTTTTGTTTAATTTGAAATTCTTCCTTTTTTTCCCTGCTGCCATTATGGTTATGGCTATTGATTAAAGATCTTGAGATAATTAGAAGATTCTTCATAGGTTTCTGGGAATTACTCTTTTCTGTGAAACTTTCTGTAATTAATCATTTAACTGTATAGCTTTTATGGTACTGGAGTAGAACTGACTACAGAGGTGATTGTTTCCAATTCTGCTTAAAATCTCAGGCAGGGTCTAGGTAGGCACCAAAGTTTTGGACAGGTCACAAATTTGTCGTAGTTCGTGAGTCACACTTGTAAAATTGCACAGCTTTATTTTATAACAGCAAAGAACTGATGCTCTTATAAATATTTCATTGAGAGCAGTGGAGAATAATCAGAAATTATTAGAAATACATCTTTTAGTTGGCTTCTCAATATCTTGTAAGAAAAGTTAGACTCCAGGTTTTCAGTCCTGCAGTTTTATAATATCACATGAATATGAACTGCCTTTATTGTACAATGTGGATCACTTCTCTAGTGCAAAGTACATCAATAGAGAAAAATAACCAAGTCACTGAAAAATGTGAGCAACAATATCTAGAATAAGCTCAACCTTTCATGGTGGTGGTATTTAAAATTCTTTCCCCGATTCTGTAGTGTTTAAGTATTTATAGCTGTGGTTTCACATGTTGATCTTTCAGCCCTTCCTTTTGTTATCCTGAGCAACCTAGATTTTTTTTCATGATATATATTGTTTTTCCTTCATTCTACCCTCTCTTTTCTTTCTTGACTCCAGTATCATATTTTAATATTTGGCTGTACTTCATTATTTTTGTCTTTACTCTTCTGTCTTTGGCCTGCAGTACACTGGTTTTACTGCTTCTGTTTACTTCTTACGTTATGAATGGAAATACCGGCATCGTGTTTTCATTTTTTATTCAAGATGTAGGTCCACAGTAGGCTGTTGGTCTTTTCTAAATCTCTAAATTGCCAAGATGTAGAAAAGTACTACATTCCTATTTCCATATTTGCATGCTCTATTTTCACTCTTCATCTCTGCAGGAACTGCTTGGTCATCCCAGGCAGTCTGTGACCTTCTCAAGGTTCTGGTTTGTAACGGATTTTTCCCCCTGAACTTCAAGTACCAAGGTAATACATCGGACACAACCGGTTTCTACATCCTCTTCAATTTCAAGTTCTTGAACTCATCATTTTAGGCAAACTTGCTAGAAAATTTCCAGCATTTCTCAAAATTTGTTTCTCTGAAATTTTAAGTGAATTCCCTGACTCAACTTATAAACTGAATTTTCCTATTACTTTGGTAAGATTTTTCTGATTAAAAATAAAACTAGAATCATATTTTCTTGTTCTGTCTTCACTATTTAATAAAGAAATGTTTTGGGGTTGATACACTTGCATGAATTTGCTAGGAGTAGGCTTAGGAAATTACAATTACTTAATATCCTATCATTTTTACTGTTTGTCTTCTAATTTTATAAATATTCCTAACCATCCCAAGTCTCAGTCCTGTATAGAAAACACTGACTTTTGGGAGATTTTTACCGTGTATCATCCAAAACCACTTGTTTTGTACAAGCCTTGAATTCAAAGCAATCAACCATTTAAATAAAATATTCCTCTGACTCTATTTTCATTTTTGTCTTTCCATAAAGATGGTACAGACATGGATTTGTGTTACGCAGATCACAGATCTGCTTCCTGTCTTGGCTGGCAAAGAACTATTTTTATATGCCAGCGTTATTTATTTAGGACATTTTGCATGCATGTAGGACATTGACGTGCATTGTACTGTGATGTACAAGAGTATGAAATGGACTGCTGAGATCTTGGGCTAAAAATAAGCTTTAAACAAAATATTACAAATTAAATTTTTCTTTCCTTATTTTGTTTTAAGGTTTTTTTGTTTTTTTTTTTTTTTTTTTTTTTTTTTTTTTTTTTTTTTTTTTTACTTAATTTAGGTTGTTTACCTCTACGTTTATTAAAATTTCACCTCAGATACAAAATCCTGTTTTGCAATGGTCAGAGATCCCTGATTTTAGCTACTGAATACAGCATTAGTTAAACTCAGTATGCACTGATTAATCTACCCAGTCAGTCAACCCTGATGCTGTACTCAGGTCTCTTTCTCTCTTTAATTTTAATTTCTTTTTCCAGAGCTTTGGTCTTTAAATTTCCCTATCTGAAAGCGTTAAGAAGGAAGGAACATTACGCTATTTTGCCCCTCTTAAAGTAAAAAAACCTGTCAGTGTTGCTGGCACTGAAATTCTCTAATTGACTCGTCTGAAACAGGAGGGGCTGAGCACTAATATAATTTTCCTTTAGGGTGCGTGTTCTATGGTACATTTCTCTTGTGGGTCCTTGAGAACGTGGGCCTGTACCTAAGGAGGGGTAAAAGCTAATTATCCAGCAACCTAAAAAATATTCCTAGCAGAACTGAAGAATAAAAAAGGAAATTTTATGTAACTCCTTATAGTTTTTTTTAACAAGCAAGACCTTACCTGTCATGGAGAGTCAGGGAAAATTCAACTGACCAAAATCTACCACCTCATAGTAATTTATAGGTATTAAATAAGTATATGACTAAGTAAAGATACAGTAGAATATAGAAGATTACAATTCACTGTCTATTCTAATATTTGATGTAAAATGTACATTAAATCCAAAGCACATAGAATGCATAGAGTGAAAACAAGGACTTAAAAGAATAATTTTACATAAAGCTAATATGAAACAGACTGAAACTGATCATGGGATTAAAAGAAGAGACGAGGTGAGAAATAACTTTTTTTACCTGCTTGAAATATGAACCAGAGGCAGAAGAACCGTGTCTTTTGTTTTTCAGCTTTTTCAGTTTTCAGTTGCTTTCCAATTTTCAAAACACAGCGTTCAAATCTGCTGAGTTTGTCAAAGATATTTTCATATACTTAAGCTTAATGGAGCTAACATGATAAACCACGTTTATCTCCTTCAAATGTTGTATTCTATCTATGTATGGTTGCATAGTCATTGATAATAAGTATCATATATATATATATACATATATATATATACACACGAAGTTTATCAATGGCTCCATAGTTATTCCTGGATAGCTCCAGTATTTGAAAAGTAGTATGAATTAAAAATATACTTCACATTTGGGAATGGAGTAAGTTTGCTTTGCCTTTTCTTTTTTAAAACCAATCTTTGGCATGAACTCTGCCACCATTCATCTGGGATTGCCATAAATCACATATATGTTTCCACGGATGCTCATTTAGCAGCTTGCATAAGACAGCTTTATAAATGAGAACACCAGCCTTGCCATTGAACCTAGCAATCTGAAGCCTTTAATTCACTATTTATTTGCCTAGTCCTTATCAAACACATTCAAACAAACAAAAAAAGCAAACGCTGCTCTGTACTGGAACTTGTGACTCCTGCTTGCCTGTTGTGCCTGCAACCTCTAGGTTTTGCATTTCACAATACTCTTCCCTAGAGCACTGAGGGATAGAGCCCATTTAAAGAATGAAACAACATTTTCTTCTGTTCTCCTTTTTTCAAAGAGGGGAGAAAGGGAGCCTGAAGTAGGATAAAGGCAGAAGGAAGAAGGAGAAGGCCAGATAAAAATAGTTGAAAAATTAAGTTGAAAAAGTCTGGGTGACAAAATGTAGGAAAAACCACTGTGCACAACCGGTTGTAAATAACTCATGAGCAATTTAGAAAGAATCTGTTACCTCATGCAGCTTTCTTGTGACAGGAGAGGCTAACCTGTTGAAATATGGAGCATTCTTTCAGACAAAATTGCAAATGACAAGCTAGTCTCTATCCTTGCCATGAAAGATTTTTGTTGGACCTTGAAAGCAGAATCCTTGCTATGCTAAACCTCTGCAGTGAGGAGGATGGAAGGGAACGGGGGAGGAGGGAGCTGAGGCTGACAAGCAGACGAGCAGGCTAGAGAGATGTGGTTGTGATGGAAGGTAATTGCTGGCAGCCCACTTCTCCCTGGGACATTTGGGCAACACATGCTCTGTCCCCACTCCCTCACACCCAGACACCTCTGGCCAAAGGAAGGCATTTCCGGGGCCACACTGGATGGCTTTGCTGAGAAGCAAGGGGGTTACATGTGTTTTATAATGTCAGTACTTATGACACTTAAATCCTTAATGATTTTATTTTTAAAGGTTCAGAATAATCATTTGGCATGTGATCAGTACTAGTGCTCACAGCCAAAAATTTTATAACTGGTAGTTTGTGTATTTGGGTTCGTTGAAGTGATTTTTTTTTTGCTTGTTTTCTCCCAAAAAGTAGGGAAGTTGGTTATTCAGGTACCTGAAGGCAGGTTCCTGTGTTATTTTAGTACAGGGTATGCTGTTTAGCTTACAGCTGCCACTCCAGAATAAAAACACGCCCCCTTCTTATCCCTCTCTCACCTGTATTTCTCAGACACCCCATGTCATATTAAAGGGGCTAGATCTCCAGCACCAGAATAGTTCCTCATTACCTGTCTCCAGAATAGGACAAGATAATTTGTAATTGTAAAAGTGGATTTATTAAATGTTAATTTTGCTTATTTCAAGAATCAGAGTTATTGTGAACAGATTTCTCCTACCAAAATATGTGATACTGCAGTTCCTTCACAAACCCATATATATGCATAGCCAAGCATGCCTGTTTCACCCTGAAGTGACATCCAGCATGGTTAGTCTACTGTGAAATGAGGGAGTCCAATATCACTTACAGGTCATGTAAATGTCAGGCTCAGCAGTTCCCTCCATTATGAAGTATGCTGGGATAGATTTACTGCTCCACTGGGAGACCTCTGCGTGCTCTGCTGGTGCAAAATAATCTACTACAACTGGTTTACCTGCAGATAAGATGGACTGGAAGATCCACAGCTTTCCCACTACCAGGAACTGCAGGCTGTTTTTCCCACCTTTCTGTTATAACATTCATTCACGGTACTTCAGTGTTTTTGGAATTGAGCAAACCTTTTGTCTGTCTCCTCTAGGGCACTGTCTGTGTGGCTCTGCCAGACAGACAGTGTTATACAGATGATACAGTGTGAGGCTGGAAGTGGAGATCTGTCAGCCTCGGCTTCCTTCCGCTGCTGGATGAATCCAAAATGATACAGAGCATGTATCTACAGATTTTTTTGACTGTTTAGGGCATGCTCTATCCAGCTGAAGATGTGACATGGATAAGATAAGCAACCTGGCTTACACTTTTCTTTTGCTGACAGCTTTCATTTCTTAATGAGGTTTTTGTTTGATGAAGACTGTGATTTACTTTCTCACTAAGATCTTTTCCTGTTCACAAATGGAAGCTTTTCCCTTCTAGTGTTGTATTTTCTGAATGTCTCTGCTTCTTTATTTAATAAATGCTGCTAAATTTGTCTTTCAAGACATTGATCAGTGAGATAACTCAACAGAACTTTGTCATGTCAACCTTTCCTTACAAAGATTTTATAATTTCTTTGTTCAGAATGTCACATTCTAATCTGTGAATGCTTCACTCAGAAGCCACATTCCAATCTGGGTGTTTGCTGTGCAGAAGTAATAGAAATGTCCATTTTTAAACTTTATTCTTGGACGTTCTGGCTCAAAGTTTCACCTATTCCAAGTCATAATGCTTAGTTGAGTCCAACAAGTTTCAAGGCATTATCAGAGAAGAACAATACACATTTAATGGAATTACTAGTTGGTGACAAGTAACAGACAGGGACATATCTATAGGCAATACATACCCATTTATATTGTGAAATGAGAAATATCCATGAGAGGGACCCTTCTAATCTCATTATATTTGTTCAGCTCAAAAACTGCAATGAGGCGATTTACTGTGAAATCAGTCTCATGCTCTGCAGATCATGGGATTTTAGTTTCTGAAGCTTATTAATGCTAATGCAACACTTTTCATTTGCTTGTTGAGCTTTCAATGAACCCAGAAGCATCAGTTCAACAAATCACTCCAGCACAAGCTTCATCCTGATCAGACTCAAGGAGCAAGGGTTTTTGTCCATGTGGTAGGGTTATATGGAGAATAAGGCCACGCTTCTATGCTTTGCTACACGGGAGTCCAAATATATTTAGTTGGTCTCCATTTCTGGTCACCTAGCAAAGCTGGGGTTTTTTTGGGAGCTACACAAGCATGGTTTCTGCTTAGTGCTCGACAGAAAATTTAAAAATGTTAATGCTGCTCAGAGGCATTATTTGCCCCCTTGGAGTTTTCACCTGAGATGTCCTACACAGCAGCTCATCTTTCAGCTCCAGCCCTTTCCTATCCCATCATAACTCCTGCAGGCTGGCTAAAGCTTGACACAGCTGCAAGTTGGTTGGGAGACTCTGTGGTTTTGCAGAGAACGAAACGTAAACAGAGGTGCTGTTTCTTCCCTTCCATATACCTCTCCCAAGTTCTACCAGCTCTAGTTTTCCTTTGCCAAAAAAACCCCAAACAAACCCAACCAAAAGAGAAGAGGAAGGACTTCATCCTCTGATTGTAAAATAAAGCTAATAAAGCACTGGCAAAACAACCTGAAAACATGTATGTTTTAAAAGGTCTTTCCTTCCATTAGGTGACACTCCTGCTGCTTGGAACATGCTTTTCATGAAGCATATAACGATGAGCAGACCACAACACAGGACTGAAAAGCCTTCTGCTCATCTTTGCATCTGCCAGCTCATAAGAATACAGCACATAAAAGCATAGTGAGCACTGGAAGGTTTGATTCAAACCTGAAGATCTGTTCAAGAAAATGTTCAATTTCAGAAATACTTTTGTAAGAAACCCCAGCAGTATTCATATCTGAATCGAACAACAAAAGAGGAAAACTCCTTAACACGGTAGCATAAAGGGGGCTTGCAGGGTAGCACAAACAAACAAAATTCTTCAGAGAATTCTGTGTCAGATTGTTACTAATGTGTTATTAGGATTTGGTATGCTCAGAAGATAATCTTTGAGGGAGGTTTTTGAGTTTTGGAAATGACAAAACATTATGGGAAAATAGTTTAGATCGAGTATATACAAGTAGCAGGACAGGTATAACAGAGGCAGCAGTTCAGGCAGGACTGGCAAAGTCATTGCAAGCTGACAAGCAACTATGGCTTTTGATGTAAAGTTGATTCAATTTCATTTCAGAAATAATGGTTAAAGAACAAACCAATTTTCCTCTTCCATTTGCTAATTATTTAGATTGTGATTTGCATAATTTCCCCAATATTTCTTTGAATGCTTTTTTTGCTATTATTTGTAAAAATTCAATATTATAATTTTAAGGTGGACTAATTTTTGATACTTTTGTCTAATTTTGTGTTTCTATTTCCAGCATGAACGCCTAATTATTTTTTATTATTTTTTTGTAATGTTACTTGTATAAATGAAAATCGACTTTTCCAGATAAAGTTAAGATACACAATTAAAATAATGGATGTATTCCTAAGAAAATAATAATTTACTAAATGCTCATAAGGAATGAACATAGTGTGACATGGAAGGCATCAAAGTTATCACAATAAAGATGCTCCAAAGAACAGTCAAAAATGGGGATTAGACAGTTCTGTCTTCCTGGCCTTAAATATAAGCTGCAGTTTTGCAGTTTATATTTAAGTTATATAAAATGCAGGTTTGAAAAGTGTTATTCCAGAGACTTAAAGGAAAATCTTATATTCCAGACATCTTTGCTAGTTTTAAAGTTTTAGGCTCTTCTCCATTGTCTAGAAGTTTTTCTGAAAACCTATGCTCCTGATCTCTGTTAAAATCATATAATACATTATCCATACTTAATTATTTTATGCTTATCGTGTTACAGGGATGTAATTAGTGCCTTTCATTAGCCTCATTTCTTGTGATTATAAGTCTGAAATTAATTCCATTTTATTCATTTTGGACAAGTACAATGTAATTGTGATCCTGCACACTACTTTTAATCTGTTACTGTAATTCTTTTGAGATATTACCCTTATTTGTTCTGCATACAGATGCAAGAAGGAGAAGGAATTTGTTAATTGAGAAAAAATGAAGATGAAAAGGACTTGTGATGGAAGTGTTAATGCCCAAGAACACACAGACATTTTGCTCTGGGAGTGCTGTCATGCTCAACGAGAATTTTATTGCATATATCCCTATGTTACAATAAGGTTTTCTCCAACGTCATGTGGGGTGGTCGTCTGATTTAAGACCTCTTCCACCAGAGATTCTCCTGCTTCCTTATGTCAGTCTGAAACGCCACAATGTTTCTGGGGTTAGAAATGCTACAAGTGAGTGTTAAGACAAATCAAGAATCTCATGGAAGCAAAGGAATGTAAAAAACAGTAAAAGGGTTAAAGACCAAAATTTATAAAGGTGGAAGTGGTTTTTAAGAGTACTGCATTTGCATTTAAATGAATAATCAATAGCATGTATTATTTGACTTGATTTTAAAAAATCTACTCAGTCTGATCCATAGTCTCCTTTCTTTGCTTCCAGAAGCAAAGCAGCGCTCCCGCTTTTCCAACAAAGAGAAGAAAAAGTAATTTCCCATCCAGTGCATTTAAAGACATGGGAATACCAGGAAGAAAAAGAAGGCATGTGGTTTAATTCGGAGTAAACAGACAAAAAAAGTCATAGACAAAGGATTGCAGGAGTTCTACTCTTATGAAAAAAAAGCAAAACAACAGTATAAACCAGAGAAAAAGATCTCAGCTTCTATCGGCTAGAAAGAAACCTAAATTAGAAGAAAAAAGTAAACAGTTTTTCCTCGCAGCTTCTCAAATGAAAGGTTTTCATGATGATTCCCCAGTTACCAGAAGATTATATACATGTCCAAAAGTTTTCATTTACCTCTTCATTTTTGTGAACCTAATTTTTTCAGCTATAAAAATGTGATTTTTGTTTCCTAATTTCTGCATTCTTCAAGCTCTTGTTTTTTAAAGACACAAAGGATCTACCTAAGTGGAAATACTATTCACCATTCTGCAGCGGGCTAGGGCACCTTTCCTTCTGTCTCTTTACCTCCCTTCTTTTTGTTTTATTGTTTTGTAAGGAAAATGTGTTTTGTCACATTCATGAATTGCAGATCAGTTTCTCATGAACTGGCAGGACTGATAGCAGTAGTTCCTCTTCTCAGCAGTCTATAATTCCACTTCTTTCTCATTGTTTGTCTTTTATGTTTCCCCCTTATCTATTTCTTTCTCCCCCATTTATGGGCAAAGCTGCCTGGAATACTAGATGGCAATTACATTCTGCAGTTGATTTCTGCAAATTGGTCTACTTTTCAAGCACTTATAAGAAAAATTATTTTAGCTGAGAGAACATCAACTTAGGGAAGAAGAAATGTGTGTGTTATTTATATGGTAAAATATATAGGCTCAATATTAGAATGTGCCAATACTATTTACATTTCTTAGATAGTGTTAATCATCTTTACTATTTAAAATATTTTAACAGTCTTATTATTTCAAAGCATAATTTTCTAGCTAGTGTTTTTTTCTTACTTAATCTAGTTGTCCTCTTCTTGTTTACTCTGCATTTAACTATCTTATTTTTCTTCACTCTTAGCTGCAATAAAATATGACAAATAAATTTCTAAAAATGTTCCTTCTAGGTTAGTCATTGGTAAATGAAAAAGGTTGTACAAAAGTGAGCATTTTGGGAAATCTCATTATTTAAAAAGCTACTGTGTGTTTCATCCTGGAGAACCAAAAAGTTGTTGCATCACTGCAATGGTCACTTTATGGATAATGAAATAATAGAATCATGGAATGTTTGAAAAGGATCCCTAGGGACCACCTAGTCCAAACACCCTGCCATGGCCCAGGACATTTTCTGTTGGATGAGATTGCTCAAAGCTCCATGCAACCTGACCTTGAACACTTCCAGAGATGGAACACACACAGCTTCTCCAGGCAAACTCTTCCAGCCTTTGATCACCTTGTAAAGAATCTTTTCTTTATGTTCTCTTTCAACTTAAAACCATTGTCCCTGTCCTATTACTACAGGCCTCATAAAAAGTGTCGCTCCATCTTTCTTTTTAAGCCCCATTTTATATACTGAAAGGCAGCAATAAGAT
This sequence comes from Pomatostomus ruficeps, assembly GCA_013400735.1. Lineage (NCBI taxonomy): Eukaryota > Metazoa > Chordata > Aves > Passeriformes > Timaliidae > Pomatostomus > Pomatostomus ruficeps. Next base: position 996 of record VYZT01050828.1, on the reverse strand, counting down.
CTTCCAACTGCCTTCCATTCTCCAGGCTGACCAACTCCAGCTCCACCAACTCTCTCAGCCTTTCTTCATAGCAGAGGTACTGCAGCCCTCTGGTCATTGGTATGGCCCTCCTCTGGATCAGCTCTAACATGTCCACGTCTTTGCTGAACCCCACGCCTGGACTCAGCACTCCCAGTGGAGTCTCGTGAGAGCAGAGGGGCAGAATCCCCTCCTCACCCTGCTGCCCTGGCTGCTTTGGATGCAGCTCTGGTTACAGCTGGCTTTCTGGGCTGCAAGTGGACTTTGCTGGCTCATATCCAATCAGTATCCCAAAGTCCTTCACCACAGGGCTGCTGTCTATCCATTCTCCATCCAGCCTGTATTTATGTTTAGGATTGCCCTGACACAGTGTTGGGGTTTGCGATAGTTTCCCTTTTTTTTTGTTTGTCTCTCTGTCTTAGGAATTTTTCCCCATTCTTGTTAATGGGTGGGTGATCAAGAAAGACAAAGGGGCCAGGGGACGAGCACCTGGCCCCAAGGTAGGCAGGAGGCAGGGCACTTTTTTTGTCCTGCTTCTCAAGAGAGAGGAAAGCAGTGAGGGGAGCTCGGGAAGAGACTCTGCCACCACTCCAGGTATCGCTCCCTCTTGTTGTGGCTCCTACCTGTCTTGGGGGCAGGAAAACCGGGATCCCCAAGCCTTTCCCTGTTGTTTTGAGTTTTGCAGTTTTTNCTGTTGTTTTGAGTTTTGCAGTTTTTCAATGTTTCTCTTTGCTGTAGTACTTTCTCACGCATGCTGTTGTAAACATGGCCATGTTTCTGCTGACTGTCCTTGTTGTTTTCATTCCATTCTCCTAGGCAGAGACATGTGATGTATTTTTCCTTTGACCAGTGTGTTTGAGAGGTGGTAATTTCTACCTCCAATCCACAGTGATTTCTAAAAACATATAAATAAAGGTCAGAAGTTTCTGCCCTCTCTCTTTCAACTCTCTCTCTTTTTTAACTCTCTTTTAGCTCTCT